>UESW01004576.1:89737-105923 GCA_900491605.1 Calamus simplicifolius | reverse complement strand
GAGTACCATACATTCTTCTAAACCTGGGTATGGGGAAAAATACCATAGAACTTTTGCCGGCATGCCTACTTTTGGAAGAATGGATCCTTTAGGAATCTTCCATCTTGATTCAGAACAATTTAGACATACATCAACATCCTTGTTTGCATTTCTATACAATATGCAATCATTTGGACATGCGTGTATCTTTTCATATTGCATTCGTAAGGCGCACAATGTCTTTTTTGCTTCATATATTGATGTTGGCATCAAATTTTCTTTAGGAAGCACATCACCCCAAAAGCTTAATAGCTCATTGAAACTTGCATCGCTCCACCATATTTTGGTTTAAAGTTATAATCGTACCAAAATAGAAAGCTTAGTGAACCCACTACAACCATTGTATAAAGGGCACTCAGCATCATCCAATAAGTCAACGAATTTCTTTGGATTACATTCAAATAAATCTCTGGCTGCTTCAACCATTTCCACAGCATCAATATCATCATTGAATTGAAGACAACATTCTTCAGCATCTAAGGTACACTTATCTTCCTTAACATTACATATGTTTTTGCCATGCCATATCCATACATCATAACTTGAGTCGATACCATTACAAAAAAGATGATCTTTAACCACTGTGATATCATGAACTTTCATATTCCCACATTTTATGCATGGACAGTGTATGGAACTAAGGTCATCTAAATTTCTTTTAACATGATTCAAAAAAACTTTGACACCATCCTTGATTCTTTTTGTATGTCTATCAGCAGAGTACCATGACTTATCTAGTCTGTTTAAATTCAAAAAATACTAGTAACTACTTAATTAAATCAAACTTAATTAAATCAACAAATATAATTAATTATTTAACAAACTAATAAATTTGAAAGATGGTAAGTAAATTAAAAAGATAAATAATAAATTACTTACGGTGGTTCAGCTTTCTTTACTTGTCATCAATCTCTTTGGACCTACTTTTCATACCCGATGAATCCACCATCTCTGTTCCTAAAATGGAAAAGATATTATGTTCAAAAACATATAAACTATTTTTTTTTAAAAAAAAAAAAAAAAAATCAACAATCACCTTATTTTCAAAAAAAATAAAAAAAGAAAAGAAAATTAGGCTATAACATTAGCACCTCTGGGTACCTACATCATCATTTCCATCATCAAATCTTTAAAATTGAAATGATAAAGTATTCCCTAATTGCTACCCAAATCTATTCATGGGCCCAACTTTGGGCTTGAATATCTTTCTGAATAACAGTCCAAATGGGGAAATAAAAATACCCCCAGAATCTAGGATCAACGCTAATCCGGGCCGTATATTCCTTTTTCAAACCACGACCCATATAGGGCTCAAAAACTCGGCCCAACTAGGCTCACATACCGGCCCAACCCGGCCCAAAATGCCCAAACAGAGCTCCCCTGTTTCCCTCTCCCCTGCTTCACCCGAAACAGGGGAGAGCCGTGCCGGCGGCCAGGGCCGCCGCAGCCAATTGCTGGGCAGACCGGCCGTCGGCGACCGATCTAGGGCCGGCCGTCGACGCGGCCTCCCCCTCTCTCCCTCTTTCTCTCTCTTTCTCTCTTTCCTCTCTTTTCCCTTACGCGGCTCCTCACTGAGCCGGTGGCATAGCCGGCCATCACCGGCAGACCGGACCCTCACCGGACGCTCTCCCGGCGCCGATGGGGGTCTCCTATCAACCCTCAAGCTCGAGGCGGCGAGCACGCCGCCGGGCCCGAACCAACATGGGAGCCGGTTTGGCTCCCACATAGGAGAAGGGTCACGGCCCTCTCCTCCGCTTTCCGCCGCTCAGGCCCGACGTCCCTCACCGGACGCTGCTCCAGGTTCAGTGGGGCTGCCGGCCATGGCTCAGGCCCAGCACCGTGAAAGCGGGAGCCGGTTTGGCTCCTGCACAGGAGAGGGCCGCGGCCCTCTCCTCCGATCTCCGCCTGCCGGATGCCGCTCAGGCCCGGCGTCCCCACCGGATGCCACTCCAGGTCCGGTGGGGCTGCCGGCCGTGGCTCCCGCCAGGCCCGAGCCAAACCCCACGTCAGCATCCCTTTGCCCTCTCTCTCGTCGTTAGATTAAAGAAAAAAAAATTTACCTGCAGTTGAATCTCAGCCTGTGAAGAACAAAACCCTAATCCTGCCTGGTGATGGAGTCCTTGTAAACGAAATCCTGATCGATGATGATGGAGTCTCCTCAACCTTAATCCCGTGTGGTGGGTGGTGGAGTCTCCACAAACGAAAACCTAGAACAAAACTGCGGATGGAAGAAAGAAATTTGATTTTGGGTATCGCGAGGGTTTCGTTTAGGAAAAGGAGGAAGTGAATTAGGAGGAAAATTATATTAGACTACGTCTTAATTAAAAAATATTGGACTTCATCTTAATTAAAAATGTAGTATTTTATATTATAAAATATTAAAAACGTAGTCTTTTTATATTATCACATATATAGACTACGTCTTAATTAAAAATGTAGTCTTTTATATTATAAGATATTAAAAACGTAGTCTTTTTATATTATCAGAAAATATAAGACTACGTCTTAATTAAAAATGTAGTCTAAAATTTATTATCAGATAATATAAGACTACGTCTTATTTAAAAACGTAGTCTTTTTATATATAAGACTATGTCTTATTTAAAAATGTAGTCTTTTTATATTTTCAGATAATTTAAGACTACGTTTTAAATAAAAGATATAGTCTTTTAATTTATGAAATATAAGACTACATTTTTTACGAAAAACGTAGTCTTTTTTCTAAAACCTACTATAGTCTATTTAACTTTTTGTAGTACGGTCTAATATACTGAAGGAGACTAGTATATCAATCTGGCGTGTGCTCTAAATTGGTGTCTAGAAGGAAGGTCAAATGTCAAACGACTTAAGCGAAGTGTTGGGGTTATTCTAATTAGGCACCTGCAATTTGCGGAATGAGCCTCCTCCCTCCACCTGTCCCAACTGGCCAATTGAAGAGTTACTATTAGATTGGCTTGCATTAAGCCAAATCCTTTACTCTGGATGACTAGATCTAGCATATCGTAATTCAGTCAGTCTGAGTCTTGTGTGCTTGATTGTGCTTGCATATGCACTAGATTAGGAGCATCTTTTCACCATCACCACCTCCATTACAGGCTGAACCCATGGCTAATCAAAACATTAAGGATCACTTAAGGATCATCACTGAACAACTAGCCCGAATGAACCAAGACATCAAGCAATCTGAGGCTAGATTAGGGTCCAAGTTTGATCAAGTTGAAACTAGGTTAGGCATCCTAGAAGAAGCCCGTGAGGCCCACGCTGAATCTGATCATGAGACCCCACCTCATCCTACAAGAGCCCAACAGCCTGACCTCTACATAAGGCCAAACCCTAGGGGACCTCCACATCATGATCCTCACTTTGGGGATGGGCCTAGGAGACCACCTCGATCTGATCCAGTCCTAGATGTCCTCCCTAGGAGACCCAATCATGAGGCAGTAGACCAAGAAGAAAGAGCCCTTAGAAGTGTCAGACTTGAAGCACCTACTTTCGATGGCTCTATGGATCCTAAGGACTACCTTGATTGGAAGGAAGAGATGGACCAGTACTTTGACTGATACGATATGTCTAAGAAGCGTAAGTTTAGATTTGCCAAGCTTAAGTTAGTACGACAGGCTAGGTTATACTGGGCCACTATAGAGCAAAGGCAAGCACTAGAGGGTAGGGACCCCATAGTCACCTGGCGTGCCATGAAGGCTAGACTTCAATCCAATTATGTCCCCACATCGTATGACCAGAGCCTATTGGACCAGTGGTAGTGATTAATTCAGGGTAGCAAAAATGTGAATGAATACATTACCACATTCCAAGAGTATACCATAAGGTGTAATATCGTTCAGTCTGAGGAAGTCATCCTATCCAAGTTTAGGTATGGCCTGAGAGCAGATATTCAAAGAGAACTCTACCTGAGAAGGGTACACAATTTAGAAGAAGCTTACCAAGTTGCTAGGGATTATAAACATTTTCAGAGAGGGCTACCCTATCGTAGATCAGATGCTACCAAGAGCCCTAGCCATATCCAGGATCTAGCCAGGCCTATCCTAGTCGTCCCAGACCTACCTAGTACTCAACCCCCGCCAGACTTACCCGAGTCGACCCAACACTAGCCGACCAGTACAAGCCGAACCGAGTTGAGTCAACCCCAGAATAGTACCCCTATCCAGAGAGAGAATAAGGGCAAATCTGTAGAGGTCCAAAGAAATTTCAACCCCCAGATCAAATGCTTTAGATGCAACAAACCAGGGCATATGATCAGCCAGTGCCCAGTCAGATCCCTTCATATAGATGAGTTACCTGAGACTGAGTCCGAGCCCCTAGTTGAGCCTGAGGGAGAGGTCTATAAGGCTGATACCCATCTGATAGATGAGTACGATGGGGAGGAGGAAACATTTGATTCTGAAGATCTACTAGGAGTGGTTAGATGTATCTTGACCCAGACTCAAACTAAGGACCAGAAAGATTGGCGTAGGACTAACATCCTACAGACTTTTGTTAAGATAGGGGATAAGGTGCTCAAGATAATAGTTGATAGTGGGAGTTGTGTCAATGTCTTTCTGCCAATACAGTTAAATCATTAGGATTGACCACAGTTCCTCATCCTAGTCCCTATAAGGTCTCGTGAGTAGATTCCACCTCTATCCCAATCAAGTCTAGATGCCAAATACTAATCAAATTGCAAAATTATGAAGAAAAGATCGGTGCGATGTAATTTCTATGGGTGTTAGTAGTATTATATTAGGTCGACCTTGGCTTTACGATCACGATGCTACCTTGTTTGGTCGATCCAACATCTGCTCTTTTAAACACAATGGAAACAAGTATGTAATACATCCAGTTCCACCTAGACCCAATCAAGAAAGGATCTAGTAGCCTTAAGGATAGCAAGAGTTAATCTGATTAAAGCTAAGGAATTAGAAAAGGACATCACTGAGGGTAACTCTATTTGGATTTTGACCACTAAAGAGATCCATGAATCAGCCCAAAAGGAACAACCCATTGAAGTAATTGAGACCCTAGAGAAATTTAAGGATGTCTTTCCTGAAGAGTTGCCTGATCAGTTACCATCCCTGAGAGACATCCAACATGCCATTGACCTGATCCCAGGATCCCCCTTCCAAACCTTTTCCATTATAGGATGAACCCCACTGAGCATCAAGAACTACAGAAATAAGTGGAAGAATTACTTAGGAAAGGATTCATTAGGAAGAGCTTAAGCCCTTGTGCAGTTCCTACACTCTTAACCCCTAAGAAGGATGGTACGTAAAGAATGTGCGTGGATAGCAGGGCCATCAACAAAATCACTATCAAATATAGGTTCCCTATCCCAGATTAGATGACATGTTAGATATGATGGCGGGTGCCACCATCTTTTCCAAGATAGACCTTAAGAGTGGTTACCATCATGTTAGAATTAGACTAGGGGATGAGTGGAAGACTGCATTTAAGACTAGAGATGGTCTGTTTAAATGGGTTGTGATGCCTTTTGGGCTTTCAAACGCACCTAGTACATTCATGAGAATCATGACCCAGGTCCTGAAAGAGTACACGAAAAAATTCTTGATGGTCTATTTTAACAATATATTAATTTATAGCAAGACCAAAGAGGACCATCTTAACCATCTCATATTAATCTGTCAGACCCTTAGAGAGAATAGCCTTTATGCAAACCTTAAGAAGTGTGATTTCATGACGCATAGGATTATCTTTCTAGATTTTGTTGTAACCCTAGAAGATGTCTTGGCGGATCTTGAAAAGGTTAGGTCGATCGTAGAGTGGCCAGTACCCATGAATGTCCACGATGTCCGTAGCTTCCATGGCCTAGCAACCTTTTATAGAAGATTCATTAGGGGATTTAGCACCATCGTCGCACGCATCACTGATTGTATTAGGAAGGGTAATTTCGAATGGACTAAGTCAGCTAATAAGGCCTTCCTAGAGCTTAAGGATAGGATGACTCATGCACCCATACTTAGACTTCCAGACTTTTCTAAGGTGTTTGAGGTTGCGTGCGATGCATCGGAAGTAGATAGGTGGAGTGTTAAGCCAAAAAAATTATCCCATAGCTTTCTTTAGTAAAAAACTAAATGAAGCTAAACTTAGTATTCCACCTATGATAAGAAATTTTATGCGGTAGTACAGACCCTTAAGTATTGGAGACATTACTTATTACCGTAGGAGTTTGTTTTATTTTCTGATCATGAGACACTCGATTTTTGAACTCCCAAAAGAAGCTCAATTCTAGGTATAGCAAGTGGGTTGAATACATTCAGGCATACACTTTTATTCTAAAAACCGTGCCGGGGTAGAAAATAAGGTAGCAGATGCCCTAAGCCATAGGTCTTTGTTTGAGTACTGTTAGCACCGAAGTTATAGGGTTCAATCAGATAAAAGATGAGTATGAGACCTGCCCTGACTTTGGTAAAATTTATAAGACCCTTCAGCTAGGACCATCCAGTACCAGTGGAGATTATACCATCCAGGATAGTAACCTTTTTAGGGGCAATAGACTTTGTATATCTAGGACATCACTTAGAGAGTTTCTAGTCTAAAAAATGCATGTTAGGGGATTAGCTGGTCATTTTGGAAGAGATAAGACTATCCTAGCAATAGAGGACCAATTTTACTGGCCAGGATTAAAAAGGCTCGTTGCCCTGATAGTAGCCCGATGTCGAACTTGTGTCATTACAAAACAACAGAAGCAAAACACCTATCTATATACTCCTTTGCTAATGTCTGATCATCCTTGGCAAAACCTCAGTATGGACTTCATTCTAGGATTACCTAAGACCCAAAAGAAGCATTACTCCATCTTTGTAGTGGTCGATAGGTTCTCTAAGATGGCACACTTCATTCCTTGTTCACAAACCTTTGACGCATATAGGGTAGCCCAACTTTTCTTAGACAGTGCGGTCAAACTCCATGGCCTACCCAATACCATTGTTTCTGATAGGGATGTTAGGTTCACCAGCTACTTTTGAAAATGCTATGGCATCTGTTAGGGACCAAACTTAATTTTTCTACAGCCTTTCACCCCCAAATGGATGGACAAGTTGAAGTGGTGAACCATAGTCTAGGAAACCTTCTTAGGTGCTTGTAGGTGAATACCTAGGAATGTGTGATCTATTACTACCTCATGCAGAGTTCGCCTATAACAGCTCAGTAAACATATCTACGGGCAAGAGTCCATTTAAGATAGTCATGGGTACAAGCCTAATCGTCCACTTAAGTCTCAGAGTCCGCACAAGCATTTGCACAGCATATCAGAGACTTACATAAGAATATTAGCTATAAAATAAATCTAAGTAATGAAACTTATAAAAGACCGACTAACTTCCGAAGAAGAGCCAAAGAGTTCGGTGTAGGAGATTCTATCATGGTTAGGCTTAGGCCTGAACGGTTCCCGCCAGGGACTGTTAAGAAACTTCTTTTGGAAATTTTATCCCTAAATTGCAGCAGTGAAGGATGCTCATATTACGGCTTAGTTCTTTTGGAAATTTTAACCCTGAATTCAGCCCAAAGAAACAAGTGAAGGATGCCCAATATGGCCACCCCAAATTACTAAATTTTAAATTTTCTTTCATGTATTCAAATTCAAAGGGCGTCGCTTAATCCACATTTTAGGAAGAAAGTGGGAGCCTATTTTAGAATTATTTTGAATTTTCTTTCATGAAAAGAAGCGCCTCTTTTTATTTTCATATTTGTATTTACTTGGGCCCCAAGTCTCTTATCCTATAAAAGAGACCCTCTTATATGAAAAAAAAGTATCGAATGATATGCTATGCACTAATACCGAGTATGCACTAATACCAAGTATGCAATAATACCGAGTCTTGATTCAATACCGATATGGTATGATATGCTTAGTATGTGATAGTACGCATTGATATGGCATCCCATGCTTTTAGTGAATGGGCATCAAGACGGTACCATGTTGTTGTAAAGGAAGAAGATTTCCTTTCCTACACAAACAAAAGCCTCAATCATATTAAGATTTAGTAACCAATGCTAAAGGTATATTAATGGCCTAGGTCCTTAGTACTAACTAATGGCCTTGCTTGGCCAAGCTTGTCCATCTATGAATATTGCAATCCATGAACTAAGTATCATGCTAAAGCCTTCTCAGCAATTGGACCACAATGCTGATTGCATGTCACTGCTTGGCAACACCCTAGTGCATGCAACACAAGCACAACATTGTACATACCATGCTAGTACTGAACCAGCACTGGCACAAGATAAATTAATCGACTCTTGATAAATATGATTTATAAGAACCAAGATGTAATTAGGGATGTCAGCAACCTTGAGCTGGCTGAAGGCCTGCCACCTTGGACCTCATCTAGGTTGGCTTTGAATCGATAAAATCCGTATGCAGTCTAAAAGCCCTGTTTAAAGCTGTTGTTGGACCCCTCCAACAGTTGCTGTTGTGTACCTGATGGCCAGCGGTTGCCCCAAGCAGGTCCTAAGGCAGGCTGGATTTGTAATCCTATGGTTATTTTGGCCATGTACATGCCACCTTCGTCACAACCTAGGCCCTTTTTTACTTGGATAAGTGTACCGATTCAATTAAGATAAATGCCTAATTCTGAAACCTCTCCAAAATATTTATCCACAAGTCTCAATCCTTACCACCTCATTCATTCAACTTGTCAGATTTGTCCTTTGTCTCTATCAAGCATGGTGATGTTGGTTGCTTGACCACTCATTTAAACCCCCATCAATAGATCAGCATGCTTATCCACTTGTTTGCCTCACTAGCTGTCTGTTGCTATCCTATTCACCAATCAATCTCTTCTGTGCTTTGGCTACAACACATTTGCCAGTGAGGGCAATGAATGCTCACAGCCTCACAATCCCATCTTAAGCATAGAAAGGGTTCTCTATATCTCCTTTTTGCTTGCTAGAATGGATCAGGTTCATAGCTCAAGCCTTGAAGACCATATAAGCCCAGCTTAAGCAAATCCCAGAATTAACACTTAATTTGAGGCTAGATTAGACAAAAGAATAGCTAGTTTAACTAGGTTCCACAATAATTCAAAAGAAAAAATCCTAGGAGAAATCTGGGGGCATTTGTCCCCTTCATACATCTACACGTGCAATTTTGACTTCAAATGTAAAATTGTTTAGTCCTAGTATCATATAATAAATCTTCAAATAGATTTTCTTAACTTTTTCTCTTTTCACAAAACACTAGTTAGCTGCTCATTTCTCCAAAATTTTGAGAAATAGTAGGCAAATGATTGCAAGAGCATTTTAATTCAGCATCAAGATACTTCGATATCCACCCTCCACCAGCTAAACAGCAATTGTATATGCTAGCAATTATTATCAGTTATACCCACAAAAGTATATCTTCTCCCGCATTATTTCTCCAAGTGCCACATCTGACCCAAAACAAGGTGGTGATGAAAGAGAGCAATGGTAGCATATAACTGAGGGAAGTCAAGATCTTGAAAACATGTTCAGGGCAAGCATCAATGTTTACAGATTAACCTCAAGGGGCCAAGTCAATCTTTCAATAAACTACCTCATGAAAACATATCAGACCACCTAACCACCAGCAGAAGATTGGGCAAGCAGCTAATTCACAGACCAGTTAAGAACAAAGAGAGAAGAGAAATATAAAACCTGTAAGATAGCAAGGGATTGGTTTCCAACTGCATCTGACATGTTATCAGAGGAAACCTTTAAGTGTGACTACTTATCAAATACAACAAGATAAATATATGGATTTCACATCCCCTAAATTATGATATATATAACACCACTGAACTTATCAAACATTGTGTTATACAACTTTATTTAGCATGCCAGTTTGACCCAAACACCTCCCAAGGGAACCAGAACAGAGAAGCAATGATGCTTCTAGTTTTGTGCTAGTGAGCTTTTGCTCATAGCAGAACTAGAAGAGAGGTTGTCACACAGATTGCAGCAACTTGATAACACATGTAAAGGAAGGAAATCAATACTTTATACGAATGATGCGAGAGTAAGACTGCAAAGAGCATTAAATTAAAGTTTAATCATTACACAAAGGCAACAAGGTCTCTCCAGCATCTCATTATCCACATTAAGATAAGTAGCATATAATGTGATGCAACATGACCATAGTTTGGAGGGTTTTATTTACTACCAGTTTGCTCAAACTATAAGCGAAAGCACACCACATACGCACTTCACACACTACAGGATTAACACCTTACATGCAACAGGAAGACACCTGAGCCCAGCAACTATGTCAGCAAGCCCTTCTATAAATGCTTTCTATCATCCATGAATGGGTTGTGCCACCTGCACATCCACTTACTTCATGCATGAGCCAGAACTATAAGCAAAAGTAGATATATGAATCTTCAGATGTATTGAGCCTAAAATTCATTGGGAAGAAAATTTTGAAATTTATATTGCAAAAAAGGTGAGGAAAAGAATGCAATCAGAACATTCAAGGATGAGAAATGCATACCTATGTAGAAGCATCCTTTGTTTGAGATGGTCCAGCAACATTTGCAAGAGCCCTGCAATTAATAAAAAGCTTGTAAGATATTAGCTCTTTTATGCAGTTGGTGATTTATAAAGAAATAATAGAATGATAAAATATCTGCTAGCGAAATCTGCAGCATACCTCTAAAAGATTGAAGAATAAATAACACACAAAAAATAATAATTAGTGTTCCACCCAGGGAAAAAGAGATCTTAAAATACCTGGTTCTGATAGAAGCTCCCCTGCAAAAAAATATTTTGTTATCTGAAGATTGACAACTTCCATATCTCATTTAACCAGATGGAAATTGCAGAGATCTTAAGTTGTTTCCTTCCCAAGCAGTTTTGGCTGCCGATGTTTACCAAAAAGGATTTCTAGTTGAAGAATGTGAAAGAGGAAGAGGGAAGAGATGTTTGATTTGGAAAATGGAAATATGAAGACTTTGTTATAAACAACACTAGCAGCTACATGAAGCCGTGAAGCATAAACCTACTGGAATGAACAAATTAGACCCTAACCACTCAACTGGACTTGCAGTGTTATTAACTCCATCAATGCTATATAGAGAAAGAAACAAAATTCAAAATCAAGTGACTACAAGAGTTAATCCAATCTATGAAATATAATACAACTCAAAATTGCTATCTCCAATGTTAGATCTGGAACATGCCCATCCAACTATGTCAATAAAAGTAAAGCAATCATGTTTGCAATATTAACTCCATTTTCCCCTAAAGCAAAATGTCTAAAAGCATTGGTAGTGGGACAAAAAATAAGCAGCAGAATTCAACAACAAGAAATATATGATTTAGCTGAACAAACCATGGATGGTATAGCATGCTTTAGGAGAGATGTTAAAACTTCATTATCATATAGAAAACTTGTGTTCTTTCATATTTTGTCTAACCAAGATTTGCAATAACTTCAGCAAGCAATCCACCGTGACAATATAAGCGAAAAAGTATTGGGAGTTGTTTACCTAGCTTCACCTCCGGGGTATAGAACAGGAGTTATAAAGAGTGAAGGCTTAATAAACAGAGGGTTAAAGATTTCTTTCTCCTCGAAGTGTGGAACGTCTCATTTGCCAAATCCTACATCCCCATTTCATCATTGTTGCGTTGTGAAAGATAACTGTAGTCAAAGTCTAGAAAATAGATGAAATTTTTCTTGCAACCAGGAAATTCCTCTTGGGAACAGCTTCAAAAACAGTGCCATCTTCCCCAAATCCCTGGTCTCAGCCCACGTCCCCGTCTCATTATTCAGCTTATAAACTTCAATTCTGACCGCCATGCACGCGGGATCCCCACGGTCTATCGGAGTAGAGGTCCGGAACCGAGAGACGTACAGAAGGGCTCCGTCGATTTCCACCAGATAATTCGGGAATGCCTTGCGCCCATGGGTGGAAGCACACGCGATAGTTCTCAGGATGGGGCCAGCGAGGTCGCAGACCACGACGGCGGGATCGGTGGCGGCGGCGTAAAAGCGGCCGTTGTAGTGGACGAGATCGAAGTAGGTATCATGGTTGTCAATGATGACGGTCCATCTTGGATCGCCCAGGCGTAGAAGCTGGTTCGTCATCCGCGGAGAGAACAGCCTTGAAGAGGGAGAGGCCGCGGATGCAGTTGGAAGGGTAGACAGGGATCCAGGCGTAGGTGAAGGGGTGGAGGAGAAGCATGCCTCGGAAGCGGTCTAGGGTTCCTGGTTGCAAAAAAAATTTCATCCATCCTCTAGGCTTTCGCTTTAGTTGTCTTCCGCTGTGCAACACTGAATAAATAGGGATTTACGATTTGGCAAATGGGACGTTCACACTCCGATTAAAAAAAATTCCATCCATTCTCTAGGCTTTCCCTTTAGTTATCTTCCGCTGCTCAACAATGAATAAATAGGGATTTACGATTTGGCAAATGACGTTCACACTCCAATGAAATTTTTTTTTTAACCCTCTATTTGAACCTTCACTCTTTATAACTCGTGTTCTATACCCTCGGAGGTGAAGCTAGGTAAACAACTCCCCTACCTTTTCCCTAATATTGTCAAACAACTTCCCATACCTTTTCCCTTATATTGTCGTGGTGGATTGCTTGATGAAGTTATTGCAAATTTTGGTTAGATAAAATATGAAAGAACACAAGTTTTCTATATGATAATGTGTTAGTTGCAGATAGTGGCTATCTAATAGATAAGACTGAGTTTAGAATTATACTCTATATCCTTAAGATAATTTCATCCCGCAGTACGACGATTGTCTTCAGAATACAACATTTTTTTCTAGTGAAAGCAGCACTACAATTCACCAAAAATATCGAACTAAGAATGCCTCTCTTTTTAATGCACTATTACTATACTACCCTTAGGAGAGTATGCAAATGCCTAAAAGAGAAAAAGACTAGGATTGATTCGGATTGAATCAGGAATGAATAAAAATGCAAGTGTCTTGGGTCCTATTTATAGGTTTTAGATGCCCTTTGGAAGTAACCCTACGATTTAATTTGAATTTGATTTAATTGACCGGATTTGATCAAAGGATGCCTTTGATACACTGATTCATCCTGTGATCTAATGATCACGTTATCAGATAGGTGGTTGCACGGCTTTGATATGTCATTTCAAGATCGAAACTTTATCTTATCACAACGGCCTGATCAGAGGAGCGATGCCTTACTCGGATGGGCGCCTATCACCAACGATCAACAGTTGACCGGTCAGCGATGGGTGTAGCCGTTGGATCGCGATCGCGATCGTAATTTGATCACCGCATCTTGACCCTTCATCCGATCGATCAACGATCAGTTTGATCCTGATCCGATGATCAACGGTTAATTGATCTCAGTCCCTTATCTTAATCCAATCAGTCTCCATCGTCGGATCCTTATAATCAAGAAAAAATTTAAAAGCCCCCCAAGCTCCTCGCGACGATGCAAAGTGCAAAGTGCGCCTACAAAGCGCCTTCGCACAAAGTGCACCTACAAAGCGCCATTGCATATCTACAATCAATAACATAATTTTAAAGAAAACATATAACAAGACATTTAAAATAAAAAAATATGACTGCGTACCTTGATTTTTGTGAACTTTTATCATAACCTTCAAAATTTATGTCGAAATCGTTGAATTGGTATTTCATGTCTTTGTACCATCTCTTCAAGAAGTACTTATCTGGTAAACGAAATACGTCGCTTTGATGAAGAACCAATAAGGCATGCCTACAAAGGTAACCCTTGAACTAAAAGGATCGACACTGGCATTGGACATCATCCAAAACTTTATCGTATGATATGACATAATCTTTTATCATTTCCTTGCCGATTCCATTGACTTCAATCCTTTCATACGACTTTACAGAATATACATCACAGTTGTTAGCTTCCTTGATTAATTTAGAATTTGATGCAGCCATTTCAAGGATCTCATTTTGAAACTTTTTGAACATGCGCCTTGTATACTTTCCTGCTGCTTGCCTCTCAAAAGGTGAGGATGTCTTTAGAAAAGCATTTTTCGCAATGTCCTATTATCTTCCTTATTTTCTACCTCATACCTTTTTCCAAAGCATTTTCGTACTTGTCTATGAACTCCTTGAGTGTAGTCTTTGAATTAATAAATCCATCAAAGAAGTGATTGATACCCTCGCTCCTTTGTGAAGATGACATCCATGTATGTAATAATGTCAAAAAAAGAAGCATTAAGTATACAGATTTTCTTAGAGTTCTGCAAAACATTAATATAAACTGAACATACTGACCTACAAACCTGTGAAGAATGTATCCTTAAGGTAAACTGGGATCCATTTATCACAACATTCGTAAAGACCATTTAACCAATCTATAGCCTTGCATTCTTCATATTTCTCTATGAGATGTGCTCACTTTTTCTCGAATGACTGGTGAATCATATATCGCCTCATCAAAATCAACCATAAATTTAGGATTTGTTATGCAAATATGACCATCTTTTCATGTATCTTCTTCAATATATGCCAAAGACAAAATTGATGTCGTGTGTTAGGAAAAACCTTCCTAACATCAGCCTCGATTGCCTTATCTTAGTCAGTTTTTATAACATTAGGTGCTTGACCATCATTTGCATCCAGCCATGAATGAAAAACCCATTTATATGTTCCAGTCCTCTCATCAGACAACAATGCGCAACCAAACAATGTGGACTGTCCATGATGGTTGACTTCGATGAATGGCCAGTCCAAGCTTAGAACAACACCAAAGTATGTGCATGCCAATCTTGACCTTGGATGAATCCAGAAGATAGACCTTAGCTAACCATTATCATTAAGGTCTAAGGTATAGAAGAAATTGAGATTTCTTACTTGCATTTCGGCGAAATGGATTACTAGTGTGGGCACCAGGATCAGGCAGAGGATTCTTAACCCTCTGTGAATATCTGATTAGTTTTGATTCAAGTCTTGAGTTGAAAAATTAGGTTTAGTTTATTTTAATTTGAGTCTCGTCAGTTCAGTTTATTTTAATTTGAATCTTGTCCAGTTCAATTTATTTTAATGTGAGTCCTGTAGTAAGTTTATTTAGCTTACAAGAGGAGACACCAGTATGCAAGAAGAAGACAAGGCCTACACATGGAAGCAGTGAAGGGACGCCCAAATGCATGCCACCCAGATTTGAATTTTTAGCCCTGAATTGCAGCAGTGAAGGATGCCCATATTGCCCAGTTCTTTTAAAAATTTCAACCATGAATTCAACCCAAAGAAGCAAGTGAAGGACGCCTAATATGTTCACCCCAAATTACTGAATTTTGAATTTTCTTTCATGTATTCAAATTCAAAGGGCGCCACTTAATCCGCATTTTAGAAAGAAAGTGGGCGCCAATTTTCAAATTATTTTGAATTTTCTTTCATGAAAAGGGGGCCTTTTTTATTTCCATATTTATATTTACTTGGGCCCCAAGTCTCTTATCCTATAAAAAAGACCCTCTTGTATGAAAAAAAAGTATCGAACCTTTCAATCAATCAATACAATCAATCAGTTATTTTGAGTCATATTTTCCTTGGTGTTCTTGTGTTCTTGCTCTTGTGCATTCCTGCATCCAAGCCGCCCAACCTTAAACCTTAGCCGCCTTTTTGCCATCCACCAGTGCACATCCCAAACCCTAGCTACCCCTTGCACCCCTCCAAGCAGCCGCCCAAGAGACCTAGCCGCCGCCTTGCCCCATCCAGGGGACGCCCAAGGACCCTCGGCCGCCCCTATCTCCTTCTTCACTTCTTCATCATCTCTTTACCTTTATTCTAATTTTCTATTTTCTTATTAGCCCTTGTATGGTGATCTTGCAGATCCCTCAGTAGCCACGAATCTAGGATTCAAGGTGATCGTCATCCAGGTCAGCGGATACTTAGCCGCAGATCTGTGGGCTCGAAGCTTGGTCATCTAGGGCGCATTCGCCAGGTAGAGCAACCCTTTTAGTACTTTGATCTTCCTCTCATGCCAGGTACACCCTCTCTAATCTACTAGTAACTTTATTGAAGGAGAGCAAGCCCTTTCGAGGCTTCTTAGCCTTGGCGGTCTTTCTTCTTTACTTTCTATGGAACTGTTTCGCGTGCGGAGTTACTGTGAGTTTTTCTAAATCCCTCTTAGGCTAGTACTTGGAAGACTAATCAACTACAATCATTAATCATATAAAATTTACTTGCATACGGTCCTGCAT
>UESW01004576.1:27622-88628 GCA_900491605.1 Calamus simplicifolius | reverse complement strand
ACGATAATTATGAATATCCAAAGGAACTCCATATACACCAGAGTTTGTGCTACATTCTCAATCACTGTACCATATCCAATTATATTATCAATAGATCATATTGCCAATTTGCATGGTTTTCCCTTCAAAGCAATAACATTAGAAAATATAAGTACTATGAATTAAAATAAAATGCTACAAATATAAGTAAATATTAACATACCTTTTGCATGTTTCTTTGTCCAATGGTAACTAATTCTATACTTGCATCATTTTGTATATCAGAATTAGTAACAGTTTTATTTGGATGCCATTTTTTAACTGAGCAAGCTACCTTTCTCTGAAACATATTGATGAGCACTTGCAGCAATTTTTGGAATTTCTCTCAACTTTCTATTTTCTTCATGAAGTTGATGTAGTTGATCAAGTAATGATTTTCTTTCCTCAGCATCTTCTCTTTGTTGTTGATTCAGTTTTTTTTGTTCTTCTAACAATTGTTCTAAGATTTTGCTTGTTTTCATTCTTCTCGGAAGATTGAAATAGATTATAGGGGTAACCATATCTCCAACACCCCTTACTCGACCACCACATTCGGGATTTCCCAATGCCATTCCTAGTACGTCTTTTTGTCCCGATTCTTGTATTGATCCATCTTTCACCTTCATTGTATATTCATCCTGATATGTAGACAAAACGAACCATACATTAAGAAGTTATAAAAGAATCTATAATTAGCTATTAAATGAACAATAACATATTTACTTATAATCTTCTGTATGACTTCTTGGATGACTTCACTATCAGAACCATCACCTTTTGAATAAAAAGTTTTCCATACAACACTTTGTCCAATGTCTTCATCGATGCCCATCTCTTTTTTCTATAATTAATAGACAACGAATATAAGCTTAAAAAATTAGCTAATAACTACTCAACAACGTAGAACTAAATATTCAAAACTTACTATCTTTTCTTCACATTAACAAATCCATGCCTAGATGAACGATGTCTATACTCATTGCTTTTTGCTCTTTCACTTTGCAACCTACTCCATTCCTGAAATTCTGGAGAACTATACCTGCTGACAAAGGCATTCTAAGCATCCTTTTTTATGAATGGATAGTTCTTAGGAGGGTTGTCAAATAAGGGTCGCCTATCCTCCAATGGATTCAAAAATTTTGTCCTCAACTTGAACTTAAATTGTCTCCATTTTGTACAAGCAGATGACAGAATATGTTTCTGTCCTTCAATTGGCACATTATAAGCTTTCTACAAAAACACAGAAATATATAAGAGCATACTAATAAAATCAAATTTAATTAAAATAGTTAATAAAAAACTTACCTTTATTTGCATCCAAATTTTGTTTTTCAGTTCTTCAGGAACTAAATGCCAATTTTTGAAATTAATAGGCATAGTGGTTCTGGCTATAACACTTAGATAACTTTGCATTTCTGTATTAACCTCCCCTAAAGATTGTCCTCTTTTATTGTAAGTCACCTTCTTTACTTCTCCATGAGACCTAGCTTTTACTACACTAGGCATAATTGTTGGAACCCTTTTTCTTTTGACCTTTTTGCGCTTGACGCAGGTTCTTCATTCGCAGTCAGCAACCTGTACAATAAGAGTAAATTATCATTATTTTAACAAAAACCATAATATATAAAAATAAATATAATAAAATAGTAAAACAAGCAATATACGATTCACAAAGATATTACATTTCATGTTAATTATTGGCAATCAAAGTACCCTCACTATCATCCCGCACATAAGGTAGATGAGAATCATCCATAATATCAAAAGACTGTATATCAGGCACTGATCTGATAACACAATGTTCTAATACTATATCACCTAACTCATCATCATATGAATAATCATTAAACTTGTGCCTTGAGTTTGGAACTACAATCAACCAAGCTGGATCATTTCCATCATCTACATAAAACACTTGCTGGGCATGAGTAGACAAAATAAAAGAATTGACTTATGTCCAATTTTGGTAAGATCGACCAATGTGCATCCATCTTCATCTTCTTTAACTCCACTAGAGCTCTCAACCCATTGAAACTTAAAAACTACCACCTTCAATTCAATATAATCAAGTTCCCATATATCATGAAGAACCCCATAAAAGGACATGTTTGAAATTATCGGGTTCTTGTCCTTCGAGCTAGACACTTGCATTGTTTTAGCAGTTAAGGTGACACCATTATTCTGAACACATCTGGTACTATCACGTTTTTTGGTGTGAAATCAAACTCCATTTATAAGATATCCATCATATCTTATCACTTGGGGTTGAGGTCCATGAGATATCCACCTCAGCGTATTAGAAATGACGTTACTGGATTCCTTAATCTCAAACGCAACCTACACTCATTTTTAAGATTCAGTAACATAAATGATAGTTAAGTATAAACAAATCATGGTCTCCTAGAAGATGCCAAGCACATAGTCATATACCTTTTCATGCAACCAATTTATGAATGTTCGATTATGCTCATCCTAAAGCCACTTTTGTCTCCTTGTTTTATTTCGATTAGTTGCCTTCAATTCTTCCATGTGTTGCTTGTATGTTAGAACTTATGTAGTTATGACCACATACTTTAAAAATAAGAACATTTAATGAGACTCATATAACATGTGATGGGTCTGACTTACTCTACATAGGCTGCAACTTCTATTGTATTTTCCAACACATAAAGATGTGCTTGCTCTAATTCTTTCGCATCAGCTGTAAATACATGAGAACTAGAAAGTGGTTTTTCAATACTGTGTTGACCATCACACTCATTTCTCATTGATGGGATCCCAACAGCTTTCATATTTGACCAATACTTCAACAATATTCTACAGCTTCTTCAGCAATATAACATTCTGCAATGCAACCTTCTAGCCTATTGCAATTGCGTACATATCCTTTTAAGATCTTCATGAATCTTTCAAAAGGATACATCCATCTTAAATAGACTGGTCCACATAACTGGACTTCGTGTACAAGGTGTACTGTTAAATGAACCATTATATCAAAAAATGAAGGAGGATAATTCTTTTCCATCAGACATAATGTCTTCGCAAGTTCTTCTTGTAGTAAACTGAGATTGCAAGTATCCACAACTTTGTTGCAAAGTGCATTGAAGAACAAACTTAGTCTAGTTATTGTGGATCTCAAGTTCTTATTCAACAATCCTCGTAATGCCAATGAAAGAATTTGTTGGATCAAAGTGTGGTAGTTGTTGAGGGGTAAAATCGTTGTGTGTTAATAATCGTGCACATGGCTAGGGCTAGCCCTGATTCCTACTCGCTGTGCAACACCCGCCAGAGATAAGTTTGCCTCGGTAAGTTGGGGCGCCTTAGCCCCTCGCCGAGCCAAGGATTTTCAAGGCACGGATCACATCTCTCGGCCCCAGCCGAGCTGTATCGTCTCTCGGCCCCAGTCGAGCTGTATCGTCTCTCGGCCCCAGCTAAGCTATTATCTCTCGGCCACTCTAGCCGATCTCTCCCATCGCTAGGCCTAGCTCGAGCGATATCTATACCTCTGCAGAATTTAGCGTGGGAGAGCTCGAATTCGTAAGATTCCAAACAGAAATCATATCCGGAAGTGGCCTAGGACATGTGAGAGTGGCATAGAGCCCTGGAGCCTATGTCCTCGCCAAATCTCGAGACATCAACAAGCTCTCCTAGCCGTCGATCCTCTAACCAACAAGATACGAATTCTACTGACCTCATAACAAACTGGATTCAGATCCTAACGACTTTCGGACCCACGATGCCCCCAGGGAATCAGGTGATCCTCTATAAATAGAGTCATCTGCCGGCTCCTCAGGTATGCGCACTTGCTCACTGGAACCCTCTCTCCTTCTGCCTTACCTTCCGCCATTAGTGCTCTGCTCAAAGTCCTGGAGGGACTCTTCAGCGAGAGCCTTCTCCTCATTTTTGTTGATTGTCGATCCCCACTGACTCGCGCGAGGACTGTTTTGCAGGTCCACCCAGGAGGAAGCCCATCTCGAAGCCCGATTGCGCCCGAGTCGGAGGACAGATTTCGGCAGCAACAGAATGGCGCTAGAGGAAGGGCCCTCAAGTCCCATAAACTTGTGATCCAGGAGATAAGGATCTTGATCTGAAAGAGAACTCCTTCCATGGCCAACCGAAGAAAGGCTACCTCTGAAGCCCGAGATCAGGTCGCCTCCCAAAGGCCTGATCTGGTGAGCAGTGTTGTGCCACCACCACCGCCAGTTGAGACTCCATTGCCACTGGCGGCCCCGGTGACCCAGACCAGTTTGCCTCATTAGTCCAGCAAGTCCAGGCTCTGGCCCACCTGATTCAGGGGCACTCCAAAGCCCCCCATCTAGCTGCTCCTGCCCCTCACCCCTCTAAGGAGGATGCAGCCCCCGCTCATCCAGCGATCTTTTCTTCCGGTCTGCATGGGGTTGCGGACCCCCCTTGCCATCCGAGAGAAGCTGAGCCAGCTCCCCAAGGAGTCCATGGCAAGGATCTCCCTAGATCTCAGCGGGCCCACTCCCTCTCCCCGGTGTTCTCTCGCCATGATTCAACACCGTCTCAGTATCCCCCTCGTTCTGCCCCTTCTGCTTTTCCTGATAGGGATATCCGCCGTCAACTCCAAGAAATGCGTCAAGAGCTAGACACTGCCAAGCAAGCCCATCCGCTTTAGGATAAGGCTGAGCAGGGCATCCCCTTCTCTAAGAAGATCATGGAGGAAGTGATTCCCTCCCATGTCAAGATGCCCGCCATCAAGCCTTATCATGGCTCCTCCGACCCCGATGATCATCTCAGCAGCTTCCGATCGATCATGATGTTCCACGGGGCATCACATGCGATCCTCTGCCGCGCTTTCCCTTCCACCCTTAGGGGATCTGCATAAACCTGGTTCAATGCTTTGAAACCAGGTTCCGTTAATTCCTTCGACGAGCTGAGCCGCCTCTTCATCAGCCAGTTCATCAGCAGCCATCGTCACAGACGGAGATCCGACTCCCTCTCTGAGGTTAAGCAGAGAGAGGGGGAGTCCTTGAAGAAGTATCTCGGCCGTTTCAACACGGCCATGCTAGAGGTGGACCACCTTAATCATGAGGTGGCCATGTCCGTCCTAGCGGGCGAAGTATTGAAGGGAGTGACTTTTACCTGGCGCTGGAGGTCAGCTACCCTCCAAACCTCTCCGACATGATGGCTCTGGCAGACAAATATGCTAGAGTCGAAGAATCACGGAGAGCTGCCCGAGCCGAGCTTACGAAGAAGGAGCCCAAGGGCTCAGATAAGCACCGACCTGCCCATCAGCCAAGCCCGCCTCGCCGCCAAAGGATTCCCCAGCCGCCGCCAAAGAACCACACTCGGAGCCCGCCTAGGAGGTTCAATCGATTCACTCCGCTTACTGCCCCAAGAGCGGAGATCCTTATAGAAATCGAGCGCCAACTCCCTCGACCTCCTCCTCTTCGAGGAAATGCGGCCCGAAGAGACCCCACCAAGTATTGCCGCTACCATCGCGACCATGGCAATGACACTGAAGAGTGCTGGCAACTGAAGAATGAGATCGAAATGCTCATCCAGTGGGGTAGACTGGATCGGTTCAGGGGAGCCCCGAGCCAAGAAATGGGGGTGATCGCCGGCCTGAGCCCCAGCCGCAACCTCTTCCTCCTCCAAATCCTCCGGTCGCTGGCCACATTAATGTGATTGAGGCGGTCGGTGGTCCTTCAGGCGGGAGGACGATGAAGAAGGTTCGGTGCCAAAGAAAGCGCGAACTGACGAGCTCTCTTTCTCCAACGATGACTTCCAGGGGATACAGTTTCCGCACGATGATGCGCTAGTTGTATCTCTTAATTTGAACAACTATGATGTAAGCCGAATTCTCATTGATAGTGGAAGCTCCGTGAATATTTGTACCTCGATGTGTTTGTGAAGATGAAACTTCTCATGGAGAATCTTCGAGCGGTGGACTCCACCCTAATGGGGTTCACCGATGATGTTATTACCCTGGAGGGGGTTGTGACCCTGACGGTCCGAGCAGGAACCTGGCCTTCCATTGCCACTGTGTATGCAGATTTCCTGGTAACCAAGCTCTGGTCGCCTTACAACGCGATCTTGGGAAGACCCGGCTTGATGTCCCTTAGAGCCGCCATCTCCATCCCACATCTTGTTATGAAGTTCCAGACCGAGCGAGGGGTTTGGAGTAGTTCGAGGGAGCCAAACTGTAGCTCGGCAGTGCTTTGTCACCAGCCTACAATCCATATTGCCGAGGTCGATGGACTGGACGCTCAGGAGGATTTCACCGAGCATCGAGGAGAACCAGCCGAAGAGTTGGAGGAGGTACCGTTGGACGAAGCTTGGCCCGACCGAACCATAAAGATCGGGTCGCTACTGAAGGGGAAGCCCCGACTGGAGCTGATCGACTTTCTCTGAGGAAACGCTGATGTCTTCACTTGATTAGCTTCTGACATGCCTGTGATCAGCCCAGACGTTCTCGTCCACCATCTCAATGCAGACGAGATGTCCCGACCCGTGAAGCAAAAGAAAAGAAGCTTCGCCCCTGACCGACAGAGAGCAATCGAAGAAGAGGTGGACAAGCTCATCAAGGCAAACTTCATTCAGGAGGTGAATTATCCTAGCTGGCTGTCTAATGTTGTTATGGTGAAAAAGTCGAATGGTAAATGACGAATCTGCATCGACTTCACCGACCTTAACAAAGCATGCCCGAAGGACAGCTTCCCTCTCCCTCGGATCGACCAGCTCGTGGATGCCACTTCCGGTCATCCGATGTTGATCTTCATGGACGCCTATTCAGGTTACAATCAATTTTGGATGGCACCCGAGGATGAAGAAAAGACCGCCTTTATAACCGACCGAGGTATCTATTGTTACCGTGTCATGCCCTTTGGTCTGAAAAATGCAGGCGCCACTTACCAAAGGCTGGTAAGCAAAGTCTTCAAGGAGCAGATCGGTTGGAATATGGAGGTGTATGTTGATGACATGCTGGTCAAGAGCAAGGAAGCATCCCAACATATTGGGGATCTTTCTGAAATCTTTGCGACACTCCGAAGGTATCATGAAGCTCAATCCAATGAAGTGCGCCTTCGGCGTCACCTCGGGAAGTTTCTGAGTTTCATGGTTTTCCAACGAGGCATCGAAGCCAACCCGTAGAAGATTCAAGCGCTTCAGCAAATGACGCCCCCAACATCTATCAAAGAAGTCCAGCGCCTGACGGGAAGGATTGCGGCCCTCAACCGCTTTGTGGCTCGATCGGCCGAGAGGAGCCTTCCTTTCTTCAAAGCTCTTCGATCTGCCAAGAATTTTCAATGGACTCCCGAGTGCCAAAAGTCATTCGAAGACCTCAAGAGGTATCGGTTCGCTACCCCTCCTCAGCAGCCTCAAGAGGTATAAGACTACGTCTTAATTAAAAATGTAGTCTTTTATATTATAAAATATTTTCTCCTTGAATGCACCATCCCGGAAGATGGCTCCACTCCGGACTCCTCCGAACATCCAAGATCTGACGCCCTGTGGCTCCTCCACGTCGACGGATCCTCCAATGCCAATGGCTCTGGTGCTGGTTTGATCCTCACTAGCCCCGAGGGGACGACCTTTGAGTACGGCGTTCGATTCTCCTTCCCAGCCTCAACAATGAAGCCGAGTATGAGGCCCTACTCGCTAGACTCCGAATTGCCCATAATCTGAAGGTGAAGAGGCTGAATGCCTTTACCGACTCTCAGTTGGTAGCCGGTCACGTGCGGGGTGAATTCGAGGCCTGGGAGCCAAACATGATTCGGTATCTCCGGTAGGTGTGGGACTTGCTTTCCACTTCTTTGAATTTGAAGTTATCCAGATCCCCAGATCCGAAAATGCTCATGCCGATCTGTTATCCCGACTTGCGACTACGGAATCGATGAGTTTCGAGCAAAAGTTTCCCTTGGAAATCCTGGAAAAACCTAGTATCGCGGAGGCAGACCGAGTGATGCAGATTGAGGTCGAGCCATCCTAGTTCGACCCAATATTGAAGTATCTTAAAGAAGGATCGCTCCCAGCCGACCGCAAGGAAGTAAGGAAGCTGAGATTGCAAGCTACCCACTATGTGCTGATCGACGATTAGCTATATAAGCGATCCTTTTTCATGCCGCTGCTCAAATGCCTCCATCCGTCCGAAGCTAATTATGCTCTTTGGGAGGTACATGAAGGAATTTGCGGCAACCACCTGGGGAGTCGATCTCTGTGCCACAAAGTACTGCGCCAGGGATTTTACTGGCCTACCATACAAAAGGATGACGATGATCTCGTTTGAGCTTGTGAGTCGTGTCAGAGGCACTCCAACATCTAGAGGCTCCCCTTCGCTAATTTGGTCCCTATTTCCTCCGCTTGGCCCTTTGCTAAGTAGGGGGATGAATATTCTTGGCCCTTTTCCCCTCGCCACTGGACAGAGAAAATTTTATTTGTCGCCATCGACTACTTCACCAAGTGGGTCGAGGCCGAAGCAGTAGCCCAGATAACCGAAGCTCGGGCCAGGGACTTCGTGTGCAGATCTATCATTTGTCGCTTTGGCCTCCCGCATACCATCATCACCGACAATGGCAAGCAATTTGATAATCCCAAGTTCCGGGAGTTTTGCGAGGATCATGGCATCAGTCATCGCCTCACCTTAGTAGGGCATCTGCAAGCCAACGGAGAAGCCGAGGTAACAAACTGGACCCTACTTCAAGGGATTAAAGCTCGGCTCGCCAGAGCCCGAGGCAGATGGACAGACGAACTTCATCATGTTCTATGGGCCTACCGCACTACCCAGAGAATCCCTACCGGCGAGACCCCATTCCGGATGGCCTTTGGCACGGAAGTCGTCATTCCCATGGAGATGGGCCTTCCCTCTCCACGAGTGAAAGCTACTCAGAAGAAACTAACGACAAGCAGCTCCACACCGATCTTGACTTGGTGGAAGAAATCAAGGAAAAAGCTCGAATCAGAATGGCCGCGTACCAGCAAAGAGTGGCCCGCTACCATGCCTCCAGAGTCAAAGGCAAATCCTTCTCGCCCGACAATCTTGTCCTCCAGAAGCATCCGTTTCCAAACCGTTGAGCAAGGAAAGCTCTCTCCAAATTGGTAAGTCATTATCAAGTGGCGGAAGTCATCGGACCTGGCACCTACAAGCTCCAGGACCTGAGCAGAAGATCCATTCCCCGGACGTGGAGTTCGGACAACCTCCACATATATCACCAATAGAGTACGCTCTCTATAGACTTGCCCCATTTATAGCTTTGGCATCTTGTCTCTATTATCCGTGGCACGACCGCTACGGTCATTTTTTCGAAAAGTCGTAATACGAAACAGATATCATTTACGCATCCATTCATGGCACAACCGAGCTATCTCCTTGAGCCAAATCTCCGTACCTCAGCTAGGCCGAGGTCTGAGCCAGAGCTACATATCTCGGCTAGGCCAAATTACATTTTGCGAAGGCTCAGTATGGCCGAGCGCTCCCAGCGCAGCTGGGAGCCATGTGATCTCCGAACCAAATAATCTCCAAAATATCGTTCGGATTCAGGCAGCTTACAAGCCCCGGCCGAACCAAACGCCAGAGAAACATCGTTCGGATTTGGGCAGCTTACAAGCCCCGGCCGAACCAAACCTCAAAGAAGCATCGTTCAGATTCGGGCAGCTTACAAGCCCCGGCCGAACCAAACGCCAGAGAAACATCGTTCAGATTTGGGCAGCTTATAAGCCCCGGCCGAACCAAACGTCAGAGAAACATCATTCGGATTCGGGCAGCTTACGAGCTCCGGCCGAACCAAACGTCAAAGAAACATTGTTTAAGGTTTGGGCAGCTTACAAGCCCCTGCCGGATTAAATAATCTCCAAAACATTGCTCATGGTTCGGGCAGCTTACAAGCCCCGGCCAGATTAAATAATCTCCAAAACATCGCTCAAGTTTCGGGCAGCTAACAAGCCCCGATCGGAACCAAAGGATAAAAACCTCGGCAACAACCGAGTGATATCCTTGATCCTCAGCAACAACCGAGCGATATCCTGAGGCTCCGGCCTAGTCAAGTAATCTCTCCAACGCCCTGACGCAACTAAGGCGTCCTATTATACATCGATAAAGGCAAACAACCTCCCACTATTCGATAGCAAAAACATGCTACAATCTATCTTTCCCTGAAGAAACACCTGCTTCATTCTGCAAACAGGATCATGCTTACCTCATGACTCCACAGGATCGCCCAGGTCCCTCTCTGACTCACACATGGATATACATGTTCTCCACTGAGGACCGGATATTGGTCTTAGCAAGAACGAAGCAGCAATAGCGCTGCCGAAATATGCTGCAACATAAAAAGCGTAATATGGGAGCAACAACTCTCAGCACAAAAAAAAGTAGGTGCTAAAGGAAGAAGGAATGAAAACTTTCTTTATTTCCTCATCAAAAGAAAATTTACAACATCCTGAGAAGAGTTACAAGTGCACCAAAGAACAGGAAATAAAAACGAGTAAATAGCTCGGCCGAGCTGCTTCAGTCAGCTTCGGTTAACAATGACGCTTTGGCATCTGACCCAAAAGATCAGGCAACCAGCCAGCTCACCCTGATAGATAGCAAGGCCGGCTTCCCATGGGTCCTCTGGATGAATTAAGAGATCCAAAAAGAGGCACAGACCCGTGGATGCTGATGCTGAGGAAGTTTCCCCTTGGGTGGAATGCTGGGCTGCAGGTCGCTGCCCGATTGAGAGAGACAGGGGACCATCAGCCCCACGCTGCTCTCAACTCCCTCTTCAAGTGGCAGAAGATTCCCCACATGGAGGGGCTAAGCATCCAACCAGAGGGAGAAGGAAAAGTTCGCGCATGCTACGGGGGTACATGTGCACTTCCTACCCTGCGACTCCCGTAGCAAACCACAAAGGACACACAGGAAGCGCATATGTGCGCTCTCCATATGATCTCTGCGGACCTCCTGTGCGCTCTCCATATGATCTCCGAAACTCCTCCCTTGAGGACGAGCTACTCTCCAGTAGCTCCTTCGTCACCCCGGCTATCAGTGGGAAGGTGGTTTACAAAAGGAAAACTCAGTCCCTCCACTCTCAGCTTTAGGGACGCGGACATCATGAAAACTTTCACAGCTCAAAGAGAAGAAAATTTTGGGGATGGCCTAACACGGCCCCTTCCTCCCCTTTTTATAGGCAAAATGGTCCGGGAGTAGCTATTAAAGCAGTAAGCCCCGAGATTCAAAATGCCCAATCCATGCTGCCACGTGGCCTCCCAGGATGAAAATAGCGCCCTTCGATGCGCGCCAAACGCGTTGCTCAGCCCATGACGTACACCAGAAGATTTTCTCTGATCTCGGATCACAGGTCTTAAATGCAGAAAATCGCCCACTGATTTTAGAGATACGGGCAGACCTGAAAAATCGCCCGGTAAAAATGACACCCTCCAATGGCAAACAAGCGCTTGCATCGTGCGTTGAAATGACCCGCCTTGAAAAAGTTGACATAATAAATGTCTCTGGAAAGTGCCGAGGTGACCTTTCACAAACCATAGAGCCATATTATCCTTTTCGACAAAGAGAAGATCAGCTCCTTGGAAAAGGCAAAAGCATCGGCAGAGTCATAAAAAGGGCGCAGAAGCCAAGTACTCCTCAATAAACATACCTCGGTATTCCTTTCTCTGGCTCAACTGCCCGTTACATTTGAAGTAAGCCGAGACATTGCCTTGCATTTTAACTCGAGGCCAAAACTGCCTCCATGCTTCGGAATAAACCAAAGTATCTCCTTTCAGTTCAGCATGACTAAACGTGGTCTTGTACTTCAGTCCAGTCTAAGGTAACTACTTTTGTCTCAATGATAATGGGACATGCTATAAGCCCTGACCTACACCCAGAATGCGTAAGCATCGGTTAAAGTCAGAGTGCACGTCCTATGAATATAAGCCCCGACCTACACCCAGAATGCGTAAGCATCGGTTAAGGTCGGAGTGCACGTCCTATGAATATAAGCTCTTGCCAAGGCCGGACTGCGTCTTTTGTCAAAAACCTCGACAAAAACCGAGCGATACACAATGTTCCAACTGAAACCTACGAGTCCCATTTACCTCGGTCAAAACGAGGATGCTGTGCTGGAGGTTCCCCAGGAGAATATTTCGTTCCGTAAGACTCGGACGATAAGGGAAAATATTTTAGAAATGGCAACAAACAAGGAAGTTCCAAAAAACTTTTCTCCGTTCATTACAAGAGGGGAAAACAAAAGAAAAGATACATTAGCCCTCATAGGGGCTTGCTACTTCCTCCAGGCGCCGCCGAACCCTCCCTGCACTGTGGGGCCGAATTGGCCATTTGCTGTCGAAGGGACGGCACCTCCCACTCCAGCCTACTGTTGGCTTGGTGAAGGAGCTCAATCTCTCTTGCCGAGACGGCCAGGTATTGCTCAGCCATTCTCCAGACTTGCTCACGGTCCGCGAATAACGATGCCAAAACCTCCCCGTCAACAGTTATTGTGGTGCGGCCCCGGTGAGGCACCCCAAGGCTGCCAACAACACTGCTTGGCATCTCAGTTGACCTCCCTCCATTCTCGGAAGCCATCCTGTTATCGTAAACTTAGACAGGCCAACAGGAGATCGGCAGAGGAAATGGTTAACGATGGCGTACCACCCACCGGCATTTAAATTACCTCGGGCAAGCATCCCGATCAACCGAACCGTCAGTTCAACACCACTACCATAAAATCTTGCCACGCGTCATCACTTCAGTGGCCGCTTGCGGGAAGCGAGGAATCGCTCCCCCTTTTATCGAAAGGATGAATAAATGACGATGCACCAACAAACACCCTTCTTCTCGGGACCAAACTCCCTTTGAAAGCGCGCCCGCCTCTTCGCCTTGGGTGGGCCGAGTTACCTAACTTCGGCTCTAACCAGGATACCTCTGCAATCCTTAGCCATCACCTGCCGAGCTATCTTATCTCTCGGTCTAAGCCGAGCTATCATGTCTCTCGGCTTCATCAGAGCTATCCCTATACCTCGGCCTCGACCGAGACATTTACTTAAATCCGAACTAAGTCAGCCGAGGAATGCGAACAAGTCATAACTTGTTCGCAGTCGAAAGAAAGTCTGGAACAAAAGATTGGCTAAAAAGATAAGCAAATGGAGGCCGAGGGCCCGTTCATTGAAAACTTCAGACCAAATTACATATCTAAAAAAGCAAAAGCACACAAATAACTCTCAAGGGTCAGGAGCTGGATCAGTTCCAGCAGTACCCTCAACAACGCTCGGGGAATCCTGACTCATTTTGCCCACTTCAAAGGTTGTCGTTTCCTTAACGATGGATTTGAAGCGTCCTTCAGGGGCCGCGGCCTCACTAGCATCCAGAATAGCATCAAGGTCGACGTCTGAAACATCATCGTATTCGGCCTCTTCAGCCCCTGGGGTACAAGCCTCAGAGGTTTCAACATCCAAGAAAGAGAGGTCCCATTTTGGATGCTCTTTGGATTTCTTATTTTGAACGTCCTCCACGCCAAGCTGAAAGGTGTCGACACAAATTGCATCTTGTTCGCCCCTGAGTAGAGCGAGCCGCATCTCAGCTTCAGCGACTTGATTTCGAAGTAAGGCGACCTGCCCCTCAGTTTCAGTAGTTTGACTCCACAGTAAGGCAATCTGCTCCTTGGTCTCAGCGACCCGCCTTTCGAGCTCTGAGCTCCTCCCTCGACTAGATGCCAGTTCCCCTTGCAGGGTCCGTATCTGGCTTCGGTTCTCCAACTCCGCCTTCTTCATCTGCAAAAACAAAATTAGCCGATGCCACGGCAAGCCAGCAAGGGAAGCCAAAAAGGAGTAGTACCATACCTCCTCCTCCTGCCAGGATAACTTCTTGGTCAACTCCTTGACCTCGTCAAAAGCCCTCAGTTTATCAGCCTTAACCCGCTCGATTCTGCCTTGAGGTCATTGATCCTCGACTGCCTACTATCAGCTTCTCCCCAGGCTTGGGAGAGCTCGCTATCGAGTTGGGTTAGCTTTTCCTGGTGCCACTTGATCCTGTCATCCCTGTCAGCAATACCACGATTCAGTTGCCGTACCTTATCCTCCAACTCACCAAGCATTTTGTTCAGGTGATTTCTCTCCTTGACGGCTTCTTTCCTCTGCCTGCCTAGGCTTTCACTAAACTGTTTCTTGACAGTTTCCATTTCTCCAGCATGCCTAGATTGATCTGCGATAACTCCAAGCATGCATCATCGTACCTTGCCAGGAGCCCTCGTAGCTCTTTAACTTCAAGCCTCAGCTTGGACACGTCATCTAGGGCGGCCTGATGCAACACCCTCACCTTCGCCAAATTCTCGTAGGCGATGCCCATAGCTTGTTCAAATGTATCAGATGCCTCCGCTCGCTATCGAAGCTCGGCGCTGACTCTCCTGGCCTGGGCACTGGCCCCTGTCGCCAAGTTCAAGCACCAGCACAGTGCCCTGGTGATCAAAGCACTCTGCAGAATGGAGCACAAGTGAAAAGAGCGCGACCAAGCTAACCAGAAAGCACTCGCTACTCGGGAATAACAACTCACTCGGGAGATGTAGGACCTGGCTAGCCCCATGAGGGTGAAATTGTTGATCTCGGAAAGAAGATGGGCATCCGTCACCACATTCCGCTAGCTGAATGCGGCATCAACAAGGTCTAGGTCCGCGAACTCATCCGCCGAAGGACCCGTGCTTGGGTACAGTGCTGACCTCATTAGGGCAGCAAACGCCGCCTCGACGGCCGATTCCGAGCTACCGGACTGACCGTCCCCATCCGAAGGATTGGTCCGAGCGATCCCCGACTGAGAAGCCTTTGATCTCCTGGCCTCCCTCAGCAGAATTCCAGCCTGGGATTCCTCGGATAACTCGGCCAGCCCAAACGCCAGTTTTTCCGAAACTTTGGTGGAGGAAGCTTCGGCTGCAAGACCTTTACCTTGCTCTCTCCCCTTATCCGAGCTTCTTCCCTTGATCACATGCGCCTGCTCCTCCCCCGCAGGCTCCACCAAAGCCTCAGTCTGTTCATCAATTTCCCCAACCACTCTAGAAGAAGTTCTCCAACCATAGGCTCCTTTTGAACCTCCATTACAATCGGCCCAACATTGCCGCCCCTAAATCCCTCCGAAGGGAGCCCTCCAATGGAAGGCTTGTCTTGAGCCTCGATGATTGCAATTGCTCCCTCCTGTCCTCCCACCAAGGCCAGAGGCATTTCCTCGCTCGGAGGAGGGCCCTTAGAGGCACCGACCTCCGCCGTGCCAGCCATTGGCTCACCTTCAAAAGAAGGGGCTCCCAGACAAGCCAACGGAGTTTCATCTGGGCTGTCTACTATTTTTACCACTAAAGGACAAGGGACCTCAGCAGTCCTCTTTGAATCCTCCTCTGCTTTCAGCGCCTCCGCCGTGACTGCTCCAACCTCAGGCGAGCGCTCTTCGGAAATATGAGCCATCTTCTCGGGCTTACGTTTCTCCCCTCCGCTGCTCTCCCTCGGGCACTTGCTCAACCCTTTCTTTATGTGGCCCGATAGTTTAGACTTCTTGGTTACGGGAACAGAGAGCGAACGGTCAGACCGAGGCATATTTGCTCGAGCGAAATCAATGGAAAAAGAAAAAGACTTACTATGCGGGTCAAGGGGGCTGAGCTCGGCGGCGAAAAGAGCCTCTTCCGATAGTAAATCGTTAGCCAAAAATGTCCTACCATCACGAAGGACCTCCAAGTCCTCCTTCTCCTGCTCAGATAGAATCGGATGTACTTCCACGTCTCGAACAAAGTTTCCCCATCCCCAGGGAAAATCGGAGCCGATGTTCCCCTCAGCAATAAAAAACCTGACCATCCACTCATTGATAGACGATGGCTTATCTGTTATCGTCTTAAATGACCTCCGTGGTCCAATGTAAGGCCACTCTGATTTCCTCCCAGGCATCAGATAGTAACAGGCGCGAAAGAGAGAAAGAGTTGCCGTTACCTGAATCCGGCTACACATTGAGATAAACTCGATGACGCTGCGCCAACTGTTGGGAGCCACCATTGTCGGGCAAATGTTGTAGAATCTCATGATTTCCTTCACCAAGGAATGAAGGAAAAATCGAAGGCCCGCCTTCAGGCTGTCTTCATAAAGAAAGACCCCATGCTCCAGATCTTGCAAAACCCTATGCTCGGGCTCCGACAATCTTAGAAGGACATCCGAGGGAATGCCATACTTTTGGCGTATTCTCCCTAAATCCTTGGTGGCAATCTCTGAAACCATATCATCGGGGCTCATCATCCTGCTGGCCGAGATAAACACCGAGCAAGATTACAGAGGAAACAGAGAGCAAGATTCTCCAAAAAGGAACAAAAGAGCGCTGCGAACAGGAACGACGCTATTTCGACTTTACTTTCCTCCAAAGAAACCACCTTAAGAGAAAGATAGGGCGTCTCAATCGAGACGCCCGGAACCGCCATTGCAGATGCCGTAAAAATCAGGAAAAGATATTATGTTAAAAACATATAAACTATCTTTATTTTTTAAAAAAATAAAAATCAACAATCACCTTATTTTCAAAAAAAAATAAAAAAAAAAAAAAAATTAGGTTATAACATTAGGACCTCTGGGTACCTACAGCATCAATTTCCATCATCAAATCTTTAAAATTGAAATGATAAGGTATTCCCTAATTGCTACCCAAATCTATTCATGGGCCCAACTTTGGACTTGAATATCTTTCCGAATAACAGTCCAAATGTGGAAATAAAAATACCCCCAGAATCTAGGATCAACGCTAATCTGGGCCGTATATTCCTTTTTCTAACCATGACCCATTATAGGGCTCAAAAACTCAGACCAACTAGGTTCACATACCGGCCCGACCTGGCTCAAAATGCCCAAACAGGGCTCCCCTGTTTCCCTCTCCCCTGCTTCACCCGAAACAGGGGAGAGCCATGTCGGTGGCCAGGGCCGCCGCCAGCCAATTGCTGGGCAGACCGGCCATCGGCGATCGATCCAGGGCCGGCCGTCGATGCAGCGTCCCCCTCTCTCTCCCTCTTTCTCTCTCGTTCTCTCTCTTTCCTCTCTTTTCCCTTACGCGGCTACTCACTGAGCCGGTGGCACAGCCGGCCATCACCCACCGACCGGACCCTCACCGGATGCTCTCCTAGCACCGATGGGGGTCTCCGATCAACCCTCAAGCTCGGCGAGGCGGTGAGCATGCCACCGGGCCCGAACCAACGTGGGAGCCGATTTGGCTCCTGCACAGGAGAAGGGCCGCGGCCCTCTCCTCCGCTCTCCACCGCTCAGGCCCGGCGTCCCTCACCGAACGCCGCTCCAGGTTCAGTGGGGCTGCCAGCCATGGCTCAGGCCCGGCGCCGTGAACACGGGAGCCGGTTTGGCTCCTGCACAGGAGAGGGCCGCGGCCCTCTCCTCCGCTCTCCGCCCGTCGGATGCCGCTCAGGCCCGGCGTCCCCCATTGGATGCCACTCCAGGTCCGGTGGGGCTGCTGGCCGTGGCTCCCGCCGGGCCCGAGCCAAACCCCACGTCAGCATCCCTCTTGCTCTCTCTCTCTCGTCGTTAGATTAAAGAAAAAAAAATACCTGCAGTTGAATCTCAGCCTGGTGAAGAACAAAACCCTAATCTTGCCTGGTGATGGAGTCCTTGTAAATGAAATCCTGATCGATGATGATGGAGTCTCCTCAACCTTAATCCCGCGTGGTGGGCGGTGGAGTCTCCACAAACGAAAACCTAGAACAAAACTGCGGATGGAAGAAAGAAATTTGATTTTGGGTATCGTGAGGGTTTCATTTAGGAAAAGGAGGGAAGTAAATTAGGAGGAAAATTATATTAGACTACGTCTTAATTAAAAAATATTGGACTTCATCTTAAATAAAAATGTAGTCTTTTATATTAAAATATTGAAAACATAGTCTTTTTATATTATCAGATAATATAAGACTACGTCTTAATTAAAAATGTAGTCTTTTATATTATAAAATATTGAAAACGTAGTCTTTTTATATTATCAGATAATATAAGACTACGTCTTAATTAAAAATGTAGTCTTTTATATTATAAGATATTAAAAACGTAGTCTTTTTACATTATCAAAAATATAAGACTACATCTTAATTAAAAATGTAGTCTAAAATTTATTATCAGATAATATAAGACTACATCTTATTTAAGAACGTAGTCTTTTTATATATAAGACTACGTCTTATTTAAAAACGTAGTCTTTTTATATTTTAGATAATTTAAGACTATGTTTTAAATAAAAGATATAGTCTTTTAATTTATGAAAATATAAGACTACATTTTTTATGAAAAACGTAGTCTTTTTTTCTAAAACCTACTGTAGTCTATTTAACTTTTTGTAGTACGGTCTAATATACTGAAGGAGACTAGTACATATTAATCTGGCGTGTGCTCTGAAATTGGTGTCTAGAAGGAAGGTCAAATGTCAAACGACTTAAGCGAAGTGTTGGTGTTATTCTAATTAGGCACCTGCAATTTGCGGAACAAGCCTCCTCCCTCCCACCTGTCCCAACTAGCCAATTAAAGAGTTACTATTAGATTGGCTTGCATTAAGCCAAATCCTTTACTCTGGATGACTAGATCTAGCATACCGTAATTCGAGTCAGTCTGAGTCTTGTGTGCTTGATTGTGCTTGCATTGCACTAGATTAGGAGCATCGTTTCACCCATCACCACCTCTATTACAAGCTGAACCCATGGCTAATCAAAACATTAAGGATCACTTAAGGATCATCACTGAACAACTAGCCCAAATGAACCAAGACATCAAGCAATCTGAGGCTAGATTAGGGTCCAAGTTTGATCAAATTGAAACTAGGTTAGGCATCCTAGAAGAAGCCCGTGAGGCCCACGCTGAATCTGATCATGAGACCCCACCTCATCCTGCAAGAGCCCAACAGCCTGACCTCTACATAAGGCCAAACCCTAGGGGACCTCCACATCATGATCCTCACTTTGGGGATGGGCCTAGGAGACCATCTTGATCTGATCCAGTCCTAGATGTCCTCCCTAGAAGACCCAATCATGAGGCAGTAGACCAAGAAGAAAGAGCCCTTAGAAGTGTCAGACTTGAAGTACCTACTTTCGATGGCTCTATGGATCCTAAGGACTACCTTGATTGGAAGGAAGAGATGGACCAGTACTTTGACTGATACGATATGTTTGAGAAGCGTAAGTTTAGATTTGCCAAGCTTAAGTTAGTATGACAGGCTAGGTTATACTGGGCCACTATAGAGCAAAGGCAAGCACTAGAGGGTAGGGACCCCATAGTCACCTGGCGTGCCATGAAGGCTAGACTTCGATCCAATTATGTCCCCACATCGTATGACCATAGCCTATTGGACCAATGGCAGTGATTAATTCAGGGTAGCAAAACTTGAATGAATACATTACTACATTCAAAGAGTATACCATAAGGTGTAATATCGTTCTGTCTGAGGAAGTCATCCTATCCAAGTTTAGGTATGGCCTAAGAGCAGATATTCAAAGAGAACTCTACCTGAGAAGGGTACACAATTTAGAAGAAGCTTACCAAGTTGCTAGGGATTATAAACATTTTCAGAGAGGCTACCCTATCGTAGATCAGATGCTAACAAGAGCCCTAGCCCATATCCAGGATCTAGCCCGGCCTATCCTAGCCGTCCCAGACCTACCCAGTAATCAGACCCCCGCCAGACTTACCCAAGTTGATCCAACACTAGCCGACCCAGTACAAGCCGAACCAAGTTGAGTCAACCCTAGAATAGTACCCCTATACTCCAGAGAGAGAATAAGGGAAAATCTGTAGAGGTCCAAAGAAATTTCAACCCCCAGATCAAATGCTTTAGATGCAACAAATCAGGGCATATGATTAGCCAGTGTCCAGTTAGATCCCTTCATATAGATGAGTTACCTGAGACTGAGTCCGAGCCCCTAGTTGAGCCTGAGGGAGAGGTCTATAAGGCTGATACCCATCTGATAGATGAGTACAATGGGGAGGAGGAAACATTTGATTCTAAGATCTACTAGGAGTGGTTAGATGTATCTTGACCCAAACTCAAACTAAGGACCAGAAAGATTGGAGTAAGACTAACATCCTACAGACTTTTGTTAAGATAAGGATAAGATGCTCAAGATAATAGTTGATAGTGGAAGTTGTGTCAATGTCATTTCTGTCAATATAGTTAAATCATTAGGATTGACCACAGTTCCTCATCCTAGTCCCTATAAGGTCTCGTGAGTAGATTCACCTTTATCCTAATCAAGTCTAGATGCCAAATACTAATCAAATTGCAAAATTATGAAGAAAAGATCGGGTGCGATGTAATTTCTATGGGTGTTAGTAGTATTATATTAGGTCGACCTTGGCTTTACAATCACGATGCTACCTTGTTTGGTTGATCCAACATCTGCTCTTTTAAACACAATGGAAACAAGTATGTAATACATCCAATTCCACCTAAGACCCAATCAAGAAAGGATCTAGTAGCCTTAAGGATAGCAAGTCAAGAGTTAATCTGATTAAACCTAAGGAATTAAAAAAGGACATCACTAAGGATAACTCTATGTGGATTTTGACCACTAAAGAGATCCATGAATTAGTCCAAAAGGAACAACCCATTGAAGTAATTAAGACCCTAGAGGAATTTAAGGATATCTTTCCTGAAGAGTTGCCTGATCAGTTACCATCCCTGAGAGACATCCAATACGCCATTGACCTAATCCCAGGATCCACCCTTCCAAACCTTTTCCATTATAGGATGAACCCCACTTAGCATCAAGAACTACAAAACAAGTGGAAGAATTACTTAGGAAAGGATTCATTAGGAAGAGCTTAAGCCCTTGTGCAATTCCTGCACTCTTAACCCCTAAGAAGGATGGTACGTAAAGAATGTGCGTGGATAGCAGGGCCATCAACAAAATTACTATCAAATATAGGTTCCCTATCCCCAGATTAGATGACATGTTAGATATGATGGCGGGTGCCACCATCTTTCCAAGATAGACCTTAAGAGTGGTTACCATCATGTTAGAATTAGACTAGGGGATGAGTGGAAGACTGCATTTAAGACTAGAGATGGTCTGTTTAAATGGGTCGTGATGCCTTTTGGGCTTTCAAATGCACCTAGTACATTCATGAGAATCATGACCCGGGTCCTGAAAGAGTACACGAAAAAATTCTTGATGGTCTATTTTAACAATATATTAATTTATAGCAAGACCAAAGAGGACCATCTTAACCATCTCAGATTAATCTGTCAGACCCTTAGAGAGAATAGCCTTTATGCAAACCTTAAGAAGTATGATTTCATGACGCATAGGATTATCTTTCTAGATTTTGTTGTAACCCCAGAAGATGTCTCGGCAAATCTTGAAAAGGTTAGGTCGATTGTAGAGTGGCCAGTATCCATGAATGTCCACGATGTCCGTAGCTTCCATGGCCTAGCAACCTTTTATAGAAGATTCATTAGAGGATTTAGCACCATCGTCGCACGCATCACTGATTGTATTAGGAAGGGTAATTTCGAATGGACTAAGTCAGCTAATAAGGCCTTCCTAGAGCTTAAGGATAGGATGACTCATGCACCCATACTTAGACTTCCAGACTTTTCTAAGGTGTTTGAGGTTGCGTGCAATGCGTCGGGAGTAGGCATAGGTGGAGTGTTAAGCTAAGAAAATTATCCCATAGCTTTCTTTAGTGAAAAACTAAATGAAGCTAAACTTAGATATTCCACCTATGATAAGAAATTCTATGCGGTAGTACAGGCCCTTAAGTATTGGAGACATTACTTATTACCGCAGGAGTTTGTTTTATTTTCTGATCATGAGGCACCTCGATTTTTGAACTCCCAAAAGAAGCTCAATTCTAGGTATAGCAAGTGGGTTGAATACATTCAGGCATACACTTTTATCCTAAAAACCGTGCCGGGATAGAAAATAAGGTAGCAGACGCCCTAAGCCGTAAGTCTTTGTTGTTGAGTACTGTTAGCACCGAAGTTATAGGGTTCAATCAGATAAAAGATGAGTGTGATACCTGCCCTGACTTTGGTAAAATTCATAAGACCCTTCGGCTAGGACCATCCAGTACCAGTGGAGATTATACCATCCAGGATAGTTACCTTTTTAGGGGCAATAGACTTTGTATCTCTAGGACGTCACTTAGAGAGTTTCTAGTCTAGAAAATGCATGTTAGGGGATTAGCTGGTCATTTTGGAAGAGATAAGACTATCCTAGCAATAGAGGACCAATTTTACTGGCCAGGATTAAAAAGGCTCGTTGCCTGATAGTAGCCCGATGTCGAACTTGTGTCATTACAAAACAGCAGAAGCAAAACACCTGTCTATATACTCCTTTGCTAGTGCCTGATCATCCTTGGCAAGACCTCAGTATGGACTTCATTCTAGGATTACCTAAGACCCAGAAGAAGCATTACTCCATCTTTGTAGTGGTCGATAGGTTCTCTAAGATGGCACACTTCATTCCTTGTTCGCAAACCTTTGATGCATCTAGGGTAGCCCAACTTTTCTTAGACAGTGCGGTCAAGCTCCATGGCCTACCCAAGACCATTGTTTCTGATAGGGATGTTAGGTTCACCAGCTACTTTTGAAAAATGCTATGGCATCTGTTAGGGACCAAACTCAATTTTTCTACAGCCTTTCACCCCAAATGGATGGACAAGTTGAAGTGGTGAACCATAGTCTAGGAAACCTTCTTAGGTGCCTTGAGGTGAACACCTAGGGACGTGTGATCTATTACTACCTCATGCAGAGTTTGCCTATAACAGCTCAGTAAACAGATCTATGGGCAAGAGTCCATTTGAGATAGTCACAGATACAAGCCTAATCATCCACTTGATTTAATTCCTTTATCCCTCCACACACGAGTCTCAGAGTCCGCACAAGCATTTGCACAGCATATCAGAGACTTACATAAGAACATTAGCTATAAAATAAATCTAAGTAATGAAACTTATAAAAGACCGGCTAACTTCCGAAGAAGAGCCAAAGAGTTCGGTGTAGGAGATTCTATCATGGTTAGGCTTAGGCCTGAACGGTTCCCGCCAGGGACTGTTAAGAAACTTCACGCTCGCGGAGCTGGCCCCTTTAAAGTGATAGAGAAGGTAGGACCCAATGCCTATTAGATCTACCCTCATATTGGGGCATTAGCTCAACCTTCAATATTGCAGACCTAGTAGAGTATAGGGAACCGGCAGCGATTCATAGTGATTACTTTGGACCTAACCCTCCTTTCATGAGCGAACCTACCCAAGAGTGTCAACTACCAATTTAGCCTGAGTGAGGAGAGCGGATCGAGCGTATCCTAGATAATCAAGCCATTACGATCTAGAACCGCGGTTATCAATGCTATCTGGTCCGATGGTAGGGTCGCCCCAAATATGACGATTCATAGATTACTCGAGAGGACTTACAGCGCCTCGACCCAGACCTACTAGACAGATATCAGAGCCAGAATGACCCATACTCAACGAGATCGAGTTCTTTCCACCCCAAAAGAATTGGTGTGCGCACCAGGATCAGACAAAGGATTCTTAACCCTCTATGAATATCTATTAGTTTTGATTCAAGTCTTGAGTTGAAAAATTAGGTTTAGTTTATTTTAATTTGAGTCACGTCTAGTTCAGTTTATTTTAATTTGAATCATGTTCAGTTTAATTTATTTTAATGTGAGTCCTGTAGTAAGTTTATTTAGCTTACAAGAGAAGACACCAGTATGGTAGAAGAAGATAAGGCCTACAGATAGAAGCAGTGAAGGGACGCCCAAATGCATGCGCCTAGATTTGAATTTTTAGCCCTAAATTGCAGCAGTGAAGGATGCTCATATTACGGCTTAGTTCTTTTGGAAATTTTAACCCTGAATCAGCCCAAAGAAGCAAGTGAAGGATGCCCAATATGGCCACCCCAAATTACTAAATTTTGAATTTTCTTTCATGTATTCAAATTCAAAGGGCGCCGCTTAATCCACATTTTAGGAAGAAAGTGGGAGCCAATTTTGGAATTATTTTGAATTTTCTTTCATGAAAAGAAGCCCTCTTTTTATTTCCATATTTGTATTTACTTGGGCCCCAAGTCTCTTATCCTATAAAAGAGACCCTCTTGTATGAAAAAAAAGTATCGAATGATATACTATGCACTAATACCGAGTATGCACTAATACCAAGTATGCACTAATACCGAGTCTTGATTCAATACCGATATGGTATGATATGCTTAGTATGTGATAGTACGCATTGATATGGCATCCCATGCTTTTAGTGAATGGGCATCAAGACGGTACCATGTTGCTGTAAAGGAAGAAGATTTCCTTTCCTACACAAACAAAAACCTCAATCGTATTAAGATTTAGTAACCAATGCTAAAGGTATATTAATGGCCTAGGTCCTTAGTACTAACTAAATGGCCTTGCTTGGCCAAGCTTGTCCATCTATGAATATTGCAATCCATGAACTAAGTATCACGCTAAAGCCTTATCAGCAATCGGACCACAATGCTGATTGCATGTCACTGCTTGGCAACACCCTAGTGCATGCAACACAAGCACAACATTGTACATACCATGCTAGTACTGAACCAGCACTGGCACAAGATAAATTAATCGACTCCATGTTGAGCATCCAAGATCCAAGATCAATCAAAGCAATTCTTAATGTTGCATGACGGTGTACTCACAAATACAACTTTCCCATCTTATTTTTATGATATGGAACTCATACATCTATACATGCATATGTTTATGTATAGTTTCTATGGTTTTCACACAAAGTTGCTAAATATGGAAGCACCGTGATTATATAAATTACAAAAAAAACAGAAGCAGAGAGGAGACATCCTAATTTTCTATCCCTTCTTATTTATTTCTCATATTGTTGCCCAATCATATCATAACTTTTTGGAAGCGTACACAAAATCTCAAAACTGAATTTCAAGGGAAACAATTTTTCTGCAATAGGGAGTCTTATCTACTCCCAAGTTGATGTCCTAATGATCCCCTCTTATGCAAATATATATCAAAAAATTTTGTTTTATGCTCCATATTTGGTTGTTTTTGCTTATCTTGATAAATATGATATATAAGAACCAAGATGTAATTAAGGTTGTCAGCAGCCTTGAGCCGGCTGAAGGCCTGCACCTTGGACCTCATCTAGGTTGGCTTTGAATCGATAAAATCCGTATGCAGTCTAAAAGCCCTGTTTAAAGCTGTTGGACCCCTCCAACAGCTGCTGTTGTGTACCTGATGGCCAGCGGTTGCCCCAAGCAGGTCCTAAGGCAGGCTGGATTTGTAATCCTGTGGTTATTTTGGCCATGTACATGCCACCTTCGTCACAACCTAGGCCCTTTTTTACTTGGATAAGTGTATCGATTCAATTAAGATAAATGCCTAATTCTGAAACCTCTCCTACAAAAATATTTATCCACAAGTCTCAATCCTCACCACCTCATTCATTCAACTTGTCAGATTTGTCCTTTGTCTCTATCAAGCATGGTGATGTTGCTTGCTTGACCACTCATTTAAACCCCCATCAATAGATCAGCATGCTTATCCACTTGTTTGCCTCACTAGCTGTCTGTTGATATCCTATTCACCAATCAATCTCTTCTGTGCTTTGGCTACAACACATTTGCCAGTGAGGGCAATGAATGCTCACAGCCTCACAATCCCATCTCAAGCATAGAAAGGGTTCTCTATATCTCCTTTTTTGCTTGCTAGAATGGATCAGGTTCATAGTCAAGCCTTGAAGACCATATATAAGCCCAGCTTGAGCAAATCCCAGAATTAACACTTAATTTGAGGCTAGATTAGACAAAAGAATAGCTAGTTTAACTAGGTTCCACAATTTTTCAAGAGAAAAAATCCTAGGAGAAATCTGGGGGCATTTGTCCCCTTCATACATCTACACGTGCAATTTTGACTTCAAATGTAAAATTGTTTAGTCCTAGTATCATATAATAAATCTTCAAATAGATTTTCTTAACTTTTTCTCTTTTCACAAAACACTAGTTAGCTGCTCATTTCTCCAAAATTTTGAGAAATAGTAGGCAAATGATTGCATGAGCATTTTAATTCAGCATCAAGATACTTCGGTATCCACCCTCCACCAGCTAAATAGCAATTGTATATGCTAGCAATTATTATCAGTTATACCCACAAAAGTATATCTTCTCCCGCATTATTTCTCCAAGTGCCACATCTGACCCAAAACAAGGTGGTGATGAAAGAGAGCAATGGTAGCATATAACTGAGGGAAGTCAAGATCTTGGAAACATGTTCAGGGCAAGCATCAATGTTTACAGATTAACCTCAAGGGGCCAAGTCGATCTTTCAATAAACTACCTCATGAAAACATATCAGACCACCTAACCACCAGCAGAAGATTGGGCAAGCAGCTAATTCACAGACCAGTTAAGAACAAAGAGAGAAGAGAAATATAAAACCTGTAAGATAGCAAGGGATTGGTTTCCAACTGCATCTGACATGTTATCAGAGGAAACCTTTAAGTGTGACTACTTATCAAATACAACAAGATAAAGATATGGATTTCACATCCCCTAAATTATGATATATATAACACCACTGAACTTATCAGACATTGTGTTATACAACTTTATTTAGCATGCCAGTTTGACCCAAACACCTCCCAAGGGAACCAGAACAGAGAAGCAATGATGCTTCTAGTTTTGTGCTAGTGAGCTTTTGCTCAGAGCAGAACTAGAAGAGGTTGTCACACAGATTGCAGCAACTTGATAACACATGTAAAGGAAGGAAATCAATACTTTATACGAATGCATGCCAGAGTAAGACTGCAAAGAGCATTAAATTAAAGTTTAATCATTACACAAAGGCAACAAGGTCTCTCCAGCATCTCATTATCCACATTAAGATAAGTAGCATATAATGTGATGCAACATGACCATAGTTTGGAGGGTTTTATTTACCACCAGTTTGCTCAAACTATAAGCGAAAGCACACCACATACGCACTTCACACACTATAGGATTAACACCTTACATGCAACAGGAAGACACCTGAGCCCAGCAACTATGTCAGCAAGCCCTTCTACAAATGCTTTCTATCATCCATGAATGGGTTGTGCCACCTGCACATCCACCTACTTCATGCATGAGCCAGAACTATAAGCAAAAGTAGATATATGAATCTTCATATGTATTGAGCCTAAAATTCATTGGGAAGAAAATATTGAAATTTATATTGCAAAAAAGGTGAGGAAAAGAATGCAATCAGAACATTCAAGGATGAGAAACGCATACCTATGTAGAAGCATCCTTTGTTTGAGATGGTCCAGCAACATTTGCAAGAGCCTGCAATCAATAAAAAGCTTGCAAGATATTAGCTCTTTTATGCAGTTGGTGATTTATAAAGAAATAATAGAATGATAAAATATCTGCTAGCGAAATCTGCAGCATACCTCTAAAAGATTGAAGAATAAATAACACACAAAAAATAATAATTAGTGTACCACCCAGGGAAAAAAGAGATCTTAAAATACCTGGTTCTGATAGAAGCTCCCCTGCAAAAAAATAAGCAGCAGAATTCAACAAGAAGAAATATATGATATAGCATGCTTTAGGACAGATGTTAAAACTTCATTATCATATAGAAAACTTGTGTTCTTTCATATTTGTCTAACCAAGATTTGCAATAACTTCAGCAAGCAATCCACCGTGACAATATAAGCGAAAAAGTATTGGGAGTTGTTTACCTAGCTTCACCTCCGGGGTATAGAACAGGAGTTATAAAGAGTGAAAGCTTAATAAACAGAGGGTTAAAGATTTTTTTCTCCCTCGAAGTGTGGAACGTCCCATTTGCCAAATCCTACATCCCCATTTCATCATTGTTGCGCTGTGAAAGATAACTGTAGTCAAAGTCTAGAAAATAGATGAAATTTTTCTTGCAACCAGGAAATTCCTCATCCAGTATGGGAACAGCTTCAAAAACAGTGCCTTCTTCCCCAAATCCCTGGTCTCAGCCCACGTCCCCGTCTCATTATTCAGCTTATAAACTTCAATTCTGACCGTCATGCACGCGGGATCCCCACGGTCTGTTGGAGTAGAGGTCCGGAACCGAGAGACGTACAGAAGGGCTCCGTTGATTTCCACCAGATAATTCGGGAATGCCTTGCGCCCATGGGTGGAAGCACACGCGATAGTTCTCAGGATGGAGCCAGCGAGGTCGCAGACCACGACGGTGGGATCGGTGGCGGCGGCGTAGAAGCGGCCGTTGTAGTGGACGAGATCGAAGTAGGTACCATGGTTGTCAATGATGACAGTCCATCTGGGATCGCCCAGGCGTAGAAGCTGGTTCGTCATCCGCGGAGAGAACAGCCTTGAAGAGGGAGAGGCCGCGGATGCAGTTGGAAGGGTAGACAGGGATCCAGGCGTGGGTGAAGGGGTGGAGGAGAAGCATGCCTCGGAAGCGGTCTAGGGTTCCTGGTTGCAAAAAAAAATTCATCTATTCTCTGGGCTTTTGCTTTAGTTGTCTTCCGCTGCGCAACAATGAATAAATAGGGATTTACGATTTGGCAAATGGGACGTTCACACTCCGATCAAAATTTTTTTTTTAACCCTCTATTTCAACTTTCACTCTTTATAACTCGTGTTCTATACCCTCGGAGGTGAAGCTAGGTAAACAACTCCCCATACCTTTTCCCTAATATTGTCAAACAACTCCCCATACCTTTTCCCTTATATTGTCACGGTGGATTGCTTGCTGAAGTTATTACAAATTTTGGTTAGACAAAATATGAAAGAATACAAGTTTTCTATATAATAATGTGTTAGTTGCAGATAGTGGCTACCTAATAGATAAGACTGAGTTTAGAATTATACTCTATATCCTTAAGATAATTTCATCCCGCAATGATACTTACGGTCAGTACGATGATTGTCTTCAGAATACAACAGTTTTCTTCTAGTGAAAGCAGCATTACAATTCACCAAAAATATCAAACTAAGAATGCCTCTCTTTTTTTAATGCACTATTACTATACTACCCTTAGGAGAGTATGCAAATGCCTAAAAGAGAAAAGACTAGGATTGATTTGGATTGAATCAGGAATGAATAAAAATGCAAGTGTCTTGGGTCCTATTTATAGGTTTTAGATGCCTTTGGAAGTAACCCTACGATTTAATTTGAATTGATTTAATTGACCGGATTTGATCAAAGAATGCCTTTGATACATCAATTCATCCGGTGATCTAATCACGTTATCAGATAGGTTGTTGCACGGCTTTGATATGTCATTTCAAGATCGAAACTTTATCTTATCACAACGGCCTGATCAGAGGAGCAATGCCTCGGGATGGGCGCCTATCACCAAGATCAATTTGACCGGTCAGCCGATGGGTGTAAGCCGTTGGATCGCGATCTGTAATTTGATCACCGCATCTTGACCCTTCATCCGATCGATCAATGATCAGCCTTTGATCCTGATTCGGATGATCAACGGTTAATTGATCCACGTTATCCACGGCTTTGATATGTCATTTCAAGATCGAAACTTTATCTTATCACAACGGCCTGATCTGCCTTATCTCGGATGGGCGATCACTTCATTGAAGCCGATGGGTGTAAGCCGTTGGATCGCGATCGTAATTTGATCACCGCATCTGACCCTTCATCCGATCGATCAATGATCAGTTTGATCCTGATCGATGATCAACGGTTAATTGATCCCAGTCCCTTATCTTAATCCAATCAGTCTCCATCGTCGATCCTTATAATCAAGAAAAAATTTAAAAGCCCCCCAAGCTCTCATGACGATGCAAAGTGCAAAGTGCGCCTACAAAGCGCCCTTCGCACAAAGTGCACCTACAAAGCGCCCATTGCATATCTACAATCAATAACATAATTTTAAAGAAAACATATAACAAGACATTTAAAATAAAAAACATGACTGTGTATCGTGATTTTTGTGAACTTTTATCATAACCTTCAAATTTATGTCGAAATCGTTGAATTGGAATTTCATGTCTTTGTACCATCTCTTCAAGAAGTACTTATCTGGTAAACGAAATACGTCGCTTTGATGAAGAACCAATAAGGCACGCCTATAAAGGTAACCCTTGAACTAAAAGGATCAACACTGGCATTGGACATCATCCAAAACTTTATCATATGATATGACATAATCTTTTATCATTTCCTTGCTGATTCCATTGACTTCAATCCTTTCATATGACTTTACATAATATACATCACAGTTGTTAGCTTCCTTGATTAATTTAGAATTTGATGCAGCCATTTCAAGGATCTCATTTTGAAACTTTTTGAACATGCGCCTTGTATACTTTCCTGCTACTTGCCTCTCAAAAGGTGAGGATGTCTTTAGAAAGCATTCGTTTGCAATGTCCTATTATCTTCCTTATTTTCTACCTCATACCTTTTTTCCAAAGCATTTTCATACTTGTCTATGAACTCCTTGAGTGTAGTCTTTGAATTAATAAATCCATCAAAGAAGTGATTGATACCCTCGCTCCTTTGTGAAGATGACATCCATGTATGTAATAATGTCAAAAAAAGAAGCATTAAGTATACAGATTTTCTTAGAGTTCTGCAAAACATTAATATAAACTGAACATACTGACCTACAAACCTGTGAAGAATGTATCCTTAAGGTAAACTGGGATCCATTTATCACAACATTCGTAAAGACCATTTAACCAATCTATAGCCTTGCATTCTTCATATTTCTTTATGAGATGTGCTCACTTTTTCTCGAATGACTGGTGAATCATATATCGCCTCATCAAAATCAACCATAAATTTAGGATTTGTTATGCAAATATGACCATCTTTTCATGTATCTTCTTCAATATATGCCAAAGACAAAATTGATGTCGTGTGTTAGGAAAAACCATCCTAACAGCAGCCTCGATTGCCTTATCTTAGTCAGTTTTTATAACATTAGATGCTTGACCATCATTTGCATTCAGCCATGAATGAAAAACCCATTTATATGTTTCAGTCCTCTCATCAGACAATAATGCGCAACAAACAATGTGGACTGTCCATGATGGTTGACTTCGACGAATGGCCAGTCCAAGCTTAGAACAACACCAAAGTATGTGCATGCCAATCTTGACCTTGGATGAATACAGAAGATAGACCTTAGCTGACCATTATCATTAAGGTCTAAGGTATAGAAGAAATTGAGATTTCTTACTTACATTTCGGCAAAATGGATTTCTAGTGCGGGCACCAGGATCAGGCAGAGGATTCTTAACCCTCTGTGAATATCTGATTAGTTTTGATTCAAGTCTTGAGTTGAAAAATTAGGTTTAGTTTATTTTAATTTGAGTCTCGTCCAGTTCAGTTTATTTTAATTTGAATCTTATCCAGTTCAATTTATTTTAATATGAGTTATGTAGTAAGTTTATTTAGCTTACAAGATGAGACACCAGTATGCAAGAAGAAGACAAGGCCTACACATGGAAGCAGTGAAGGGATGCCCAAATGCATGCCACCCAGATTTGAATTTTTAGCCCTGAATTGCAGCAGTGAAGGATGCCCATATTGCCGCCCAGTTCTTTTAAAAATTTAACCATGATTTCAACCCAAAGAAGCAAGTGAAGGACGCCTAATATGTTCACCCCAAATTACTGAATTTGAATTTTCTTTCATGTATACAAATTCAAAGGGCGCCACTTAATCCACATTTTAGAAAGAAATGGGCGCCAATTTTTAAATTATTTTAAATTTTCTTTAATGAAAAGGGGCACCTTTTTTATTTCCATATTTATATTTACTTGGGCCCCAAGTCTCTTATCCTATAAAAAAGACCCTCTTGTATGAAAAAAAAGTATCGAACCTTTCAATCAATCAATACAATCAATCAGTTATTTTGAATCATATTTTCCTTGGTGTTCTTGTGTTCTTGCTCTTGTGCATTCCTGCATCCAAGCCGCCCAACCTTAAACCTTAGCCGCCTTTTTGCCATCCACCAATGACATCCCAAACCCTAGCTACCCCTTGCACCCCTCCAAGCAGCCGCCCAAGAGACCTAGCCGCCGCCTTGCCCCATCCAGGGGATGCCTAAGGACCCTCGGCCACCCCCATCTCCTTCTTCACTTCTTCTTCATCTCTTTTCATTTATTCTAATTTTCTCTTTTCTTATTAGCCTTGTATGGTGATCTTGCAGATCCCTCAATAGCCACGAATCTAGGATTCAAGGTGATCGTCATCCAGGTCAGCGAATACTTAGCCGCAGATCTGTGGGCTCGAAGCTTGGTCATCTAGGACGCATTCGCCAGGTAGAGCAACCCTTTTAGTACTTTGATCTTCCTCTCATGCCAGGTACACCCTCTCTAATCTACTAGTAACTTTATTGAAGGAAGCAAGCCCTTTCGAGGCTTCTTAGCCTTGGCGGTCTTTCTTCTTTACTTTTCTGTGGAACTGTTTCGCGTGCGGAGTTACTGTGAGTTTTTCTAAATCCCTCTTAGGCTAGTACTTCAGAAGACTAATCAACTGCAATCATTAGTCATATAAAATTTACTTGCATACGGTCCTGCATTAGTTTGGTATCAAAGCATGGTTAGGGCTTAATTTTTAATTCATTTATTATCATATATCATCTATTAATTGAATTATTTCTATCTGCATGCATATCAAAAAATTACAAAATTTATTTTTAGATTCATTATAATTTAAAGTATTTTTTATTATTTTCTAAGAATTTAATTCAATCTGTGAATTAATTGCATGCCTGATTACTCATAGAAAATATGAAAACTCCTAAGATTTTGTTAATCAAATTATTTTTGCTTGCATACACATCAAAAATTACAAAATTTATTTCTATGGATTCTATATAATTGAAAGTATTTTTTATTAATTTTTAAGGATTTAATTGATTTGTAAAAAAAATTCTGAGATTTATTGCTATTTATAGATTTTTGAATTAGGGTTTGTGTTTTGCATGTCATTCATTTGCATTAAATTACTCTATAGGGCTCTCATTGATGTCATATAGGGATTGAGACCCCTTCCTTGGCCCAAAACAACCACCCATGTATTCCGATCCCAAGCCTCTAATCTAAAACTAAGTAGTAACTTAATTGACATTTGCCCTAGAGGGCTAGGGACACCAACAATCGGCACTACAACAGAAATTTAATTAGACTACGTCTAAAAAACGTAGTATTATATATAGACTATGGTTAAAACTATTTTAAAATGCATAGTATTTTGAGTGTAGTCAAAAAAATATGAGCATAGTTAAAAGTCCCTGGTTTAGACTACATTTTTAGACATAGTTAAAAGTAAAAAAAAGCGTAGTCTTTAAATATTTAGACTACATTTTTATAAGAAATTGTAGTTAAAAGTCAAAAAAACGTAGCCTTTATATACATTTAGACTAAATTTTTATCAAAAATTGTAGTTTAAGGTGAAAAAATCGTAGTCTTTAAATACATTTAGACTACGTTTTTCAGAAACTGTAGTTAAAAGGCAAAAAAAATGAAGCCTTTAAATACATTTAGACTACATTTTCATCAGAAAATATAGTCTATTATGTACATTTAGACTACGTTTTGATATTGAAAATGTGGTATAATATCCAATCCTGTTATACAAACATATACTTTCAATTTCAGAAAAATTCTAAAAATATTGAATTGAAATATCAATACCGTCATCATACAAACATATGTCAAAAAATCTTAAATACATTGAATTAAAATATCCAATTTTCTTCAATACATTTTCAATTTCAAATACATTTAGTGCCAATTTTCTTCAAATGAAACCTTGCAAGTACTCGACCCATTCTCCATGCATAATGTCGATCTCTTCTTGTTTATAAGTTTTCTTCTTAGCAAACTGCATATATACACATAAGTTACTCAGAAAAGAGCACTAAATGATACATGATACAAAAATCTAAAACCATAAAAAGTACTACTTATATATATATGAATTAAGTGTGCAATAATAACCTACCTTTTCATCAATTGAAATGATATGATTCTCAATGATCTCCTTCATATACATGATGACATAATAGCCATATTCAACACCTGATGGTTGCTTAGGACACTTGAAAGATGAATTTAAAAGTTTTTATAAGACTTAAACAAATAAGATATAATTTTATAAATTATAAAAAAGAATGTGCAAGTCAATATACATTAACTGACTCCCAAGTAAATGTTTTTCTTGCAACTCGTTCAGCTTTAGCATTGTATATTTTGAGTGCACTGATATAGCAAAGTATAATAATAGTGTGGGACTCAAATGATATAACCTAGATAAATTACTATAAAATTAAAAAGAAATAAATACTTACGTATTAATAACACCTTTCAATTTTTTTCAATTGAACGTCCAATAGAATCACAAACATACACTTTGTCCCCATAAGGGTCAATAACCACCAAGGACCAGTGATTCCTTTATAAACATAATAACAATAATTAACATAATCAAAAGTATCAATTTTCATTAAAAAATCACTTATCTAGAGTTATAAGGAGCTAGAAACAATTGATACATATTACAATGCTCTATTCTTTTAGCAATAAAATCTGATCGTACTCCAACCGATCCAGAGTGTATAGAGATCTATGCAGGGTCTACGAAGCCATACATGTTGAGTAGTTTTGATTTCTTGAGTTAATTGTACAAATAGCTACACAAATCAAATTATTCAATCCCACGGTTATTATTAGAAACTTGTAACATCTAGTGATTGCATATGAAACGCAAAAAATATAAAAATATCTTATTACCGCATATATAGCACAATACAACTACAACTAATCTCCTTTATTGAGCAAAAGTTATCAATATCTTTCCGAATAATATAACAGATCCGTTCATGATCAAAGACACCAACATTCAATACCACAGTTATTGTATTTGTATCTCCTAAACTTTTTGCAACATGATTCTTTAAATATGACAAACTCCATGGACCCTTTTCTTTGCTTTTTATCTGTAACTTTGTGGCCGAACAATCTTAGCCTGTTAATAATAATGAAATTCAATTCACAAATGTTATATAGCAAATAGATTATCAATATAAATTAATCACAAATTTATGGATAAGTTAAGAAGTTTCATATATCTGGATCATCAATAACTAATGATTGAGGCCATGCAACATGAGAACCAACAAAATCTTTAACTTTCACAGGATCATCACCAATTGTTATTGGAAGGAGAGCATCATCGTCAAAACAAGCATCAATAGAACACGATAATTATAAATACCCAAAGGAACTCCATATACAGCAGAGTTTGGTGCTACATTCTCAATCACTGCACCATATCCAATTATATTATCAATAGATCCTATTGCCAATTTGCATGGTTTTCCCTTTGTAACGACCCGGGCCCATGGGCCCGTTTCGTTACAAGAAAGCAAGACGGACAAGGTCCACACAACTTGGGCCACCACAGCCCAAAAAAGGGATCCAATTGGTGCCTTATCCTTCTTGCTTAATCGGTTATAAACCACTCAACCAATTCCAAATTTCTCAATGTGGGACTATTGGGAAGGGCATCACAATCTACCCCCCTTACAGAGGCGACGTCCTCATCGCCGGGGGCAATTGATCACAACCACCAGGTAGGCAGGATTCTAGAGGTGGCCTCCACAGGTTCAAGAGGTGGCTCCCATCCCCCATGGATGTAGCACTTTGCCCTATGTGGCACTTAGCTCCTGCACTTCCGATTGGTGCATGGCTCTGATACCATATTGTAACGATCCGGGCCCACGGGCCCGTTTCGTTACAAGAAAGCAAGACGGACAAGGTCCACACTAACTTGAGCCACCACAGCCCAAAAAGGGATCCAATTGGTGCCTTGTCCTTCTTGCTTAACCGGTTATAAACCACTCAACCAATTCCTAATTTTCCAATGTGGGACTATTGGAAGGGGCATCACAATCTACCCCCCTTACAGAGGCGACGTCCTCGTTGCCAGAGGCAATTGATCACAACCACCAGGTAGGCAGGATTCTAGAGGTGGCCCCCACAGGTTCAAGAGGTGGCTCCCATCCCCCATGGATGTAGCACTTTGCCCTGTGTGGCACTTAGCTTCTGCACTTCCGACTGGTGCATGGCTCTGATACCATATTGTAACGACCCGGGCCCAGGCCCGCTTCATTACAAAAAAGCAAGACGGACAAGGTCCACACAACTTGGGCCACCACAGCCCAAAAAAGGGATCCAATTGGTGCCTTATCCTTCTTGCTTAACCGGTTATAAACCACTCAACCAATTCCAAATTTCCCAATGTGGGACTATTGGGAAGGGCATCACACCCTTCAAAGCAATAACATTAGAAAATATAAGTACTATGAATTTAAATAAAATGCTACAAATATAAGTAAATATTAACATACCTTTTGCATGTTTCTTTGTCCAATGGTAACTAATTCTATACTTGCATCATTTTGTATATCAGAATTAGTAACAGTTTTATTTGGATGCAGTTTTTTAATTGATCAACAGCTACCTTTCTCTAAAACATATTGATGAGCACTTGCAGCAATTTTTGGAATTTCTCTCAACTTTTTATTTTCTTCATGAAGTTGATGTAGTTGATCAAGTAATGATTTTCTTTCCTCAGCATCTTCTCTTTGTTGTTGATTCAATTTTTTTTGTTCTTCTAACAATTGTTCTAAGATTTTGCTTATTTTCGTTCTTCTTGGAAGATTGAAATAGATTATAGGGGTAACCATATCTCCAACACCCCTTACTCGACCACCACATTCGGGATTTCCCAATGCCATTCCTAGTACGTCTTTTTGTCCCGATTCTTGTATTGATCCATCTTTCACCTTCATTGTATATTCATCCTGATATGTAGACAAAACAAACCATACATTAAGAAGTTATAAAAGAATCTATAATTAGCTATTAAATGAACAATAACAGATTTACTTATAATCTTCTATATGACTTCTTGGATGACTTCACTATCAGAACCATCACCTTTTGAATAAACAGCTTTCCATACAACACTTTGTCCAATGTCTTCATCGATGCCCATCTCTTTTTCTATAATTAATAGACAACGAATATAAGCTTAAAAAATTAGCTAATAACTACTCAACAACGTAGAACTAAATATTCAAAACTTACTATCTTTTCTTCCACATTAACAAATCCATGCCTAGATGAACGATGTCGATACTCATTGCTTTTTGCTCTTTCACTTTGCAACCTACTCCATTCCTAAAATTCTAGAGAACTATACCTGTTGACAAAGGCATTCTAAGCATCCTTTTTTATGAATGGATAGTTCTTAGGAGGGTTGTCAAATAAGGGTCGCTTATCCTCCAATAGATTCAAGAATTTTGTCCTCAACTTGAACTTAAATTTGCATCCAAATTTTATTTTTTCAGTTCTTCAGGAACTAAATGCCAATTTTGAAATTAATAGGCCTAGTGGTTCTGGCTATAACACCTAGATAACTTTGCATTTCTGTATTAACCTCCCCTAAAGATTGTCCTCTTTTATTGTAAGTCACCTTCTTTACTTCTCCATGAGACCTAGCTTTTACTACTCTAGGCATAATTGTTGGATCCCTTTTTCTTTTGATCTTTTCTGCGCTTGACGCAGGTTCTTCATTCGCAGTCAGCAACCTGTACAATAAGAGTAAATTATCATTATTTTAACAAAAACCATAATAATAAAAATAAATATAATAAAATAGTAAAAACAAGCGAATATACGATTAACAAAGATATTACCATTTCATGTTAATTATTGGCAATCAAAGTACCCTCACTATCATCCCGCACATAAGGTAGTTGAGAATCATCCATAATATCAAAAGACTGTATATCAGGCACTGATCTGATAACACAATATTCTAATACTATATCACCTAACTCATCATCATTTGAATAACCATTAAACTTGTGCCTTGAGTTTGGAACTACAATCAACCAAGCTGGATCATTTCCATCAGCTACATAAAACACTTACTGGGCATGAGTAGACAAAATAAAGAATTTGACTTATGTCTAATTTTGGTAAGATCAACCAATGTGCATCCATCTTCATCTTCTTTAACTCCACTAGAGCTCTCAACCCATTGAAACATAAAAACTACCACCTTCAATTCAATATAATCAAGTTCCCATATATCATGAAGAACCCCATAAAAGGACATGTTTGAAATTATCGGGTTCTTGTCCTTCGAGCTAGACACTTGCATTGTTTTAGCAGTTAAGGTGACACCATTATTCTAAACACATATGGTACTATCATGTTTTTTAGTGTGAAATCGAACTCCATTTATAAGATATCCATCATATCTTATCACTTGGGGTTGAGGTCCATGAGATATCCACCTCAGCGTATTAGAAATGATGTTACTGGATTCCTTAATCTCAACTCAACCTACATTTATTTTTAAGATTCAGCAACATAAATGATAGTTAAGTATAAACAAATCATGATCTCCTAGAAGATGCCAAGCACATAGTCATATACCTTTTCATGCAACCAACTTATGAATGTTCGATTATGCTCATCCTGAAGCCACTTTTGTCTCCTTGTTTTATTTCGATTAGTTGCCTTCAATTCTTCCATGTGTTGCTTGTATGTTAGAACTTATATAGTTATGACCACATACTTTAAAAATAAGAACATTTAATAAGACTCATATAACATGTGATGGGTCTGACTTACTCTACATAGGCTGCAACTTCTATTGTATTTTCTAACACATAAAGATGTGCTTGCTCTAATTCTTTCGCATCAGCTGTAATACATGAGAACCAAAAAGTGGTTTTTCAATACTGTGTTGACCATCACACTCATTTCTCATTGATGGATCCCAACAGCTTTTATATTTGACAAGTACTTCGAACAATATTCTACAGCTTCTTCAGCAATATAACATTCTGCAATGCAACCTTCTGGCCTATTGCGATTGCGTACATATCCTTTTAAGATCTTCATGAATCTTTCAAAAGGATACATTCATCTTAAATAGACTGGTCTGTAACCGGACTTCACGTACAAGGTGTACTGTTAAATGAACCATTATATCAAAAAATGAAGGAGGATAATTCTTTTCCATCAGACATAAAGTCTTCACAAGTTCTTCTTGTAGTAAACTGAGATTGCAAGTATCCACAACTTTGTTGCAAAGTGCATTGAAGAACAAACTTAGTCTAGTTATTGTGGATCTCATGTTCTTATTCAACAATCCTCGTAATGCCAATGGAAGAATTTGTTGGATCAAAGTGTGGTAGTTGTTGAGGGTAAAATCGCTGTGTCAATAATCGTGTACATGGCTAGGGCTAGCCCTAATTCCTACTCGATGTGCAACACCCGCAGAGATAAGTTAGCCTCGGTAAGTTGGGGCACCTTAGCCCCTTGCCGAGCCAAGGATTCCCAAGGCACGGATCACATCTCTCGGCCTCAGCTGAGCTATCGCATCTCTCGGCCCTAGCCGAGCTATCGCATCTCAGCCCCAGCCGAGCTGTATCGTATCTCTCTCGGCCCTAGCCGAGCTGTATTGTCTCTCGGCCCCAGCCGAGCTATATCTCTCTGGCCACTCTAGCCGATCTCTCCCATCGCTCGGCCTAGCCCGAGCGATATCTATACCTCTGCGAAATTCGGCACGGGAGAGCTCGAATTCGTAAGATTCCAAATAGAAATCATATCCGAAGTGGCCTAGGACCCGTGAGAGTGGCCTAGAGCCCTGGAGCCTATGTCCTCGCCAAATCTCGAGACATCAACAAGGTCTCCTAGCCATCGATCCTCTAACAACAAGATACGAATCCTATGACCTCATAACAAACTGGATTAAGATCCTAACGACTTTCGGACCCATGACGCCCCAGGGAATCAGGTGATCCTCTATAAATAGAGTCGTCTACCAGCTCCTCAGGTATGCGCACTTGCTCACTGAACCCTCTCTCCTTCTGCCTTACCTTCTGTCATTAGCGCTCTGCTCAGAGTCCTAGAGGGACTCTTCAGCGAGAGCCTTCTCCTCATTTTTGTTGATTGTCGATCCCCATGACTTGAGCGTCGAAGGGTCTTCCGCGAGGACTGTTTTGCAGGTCCGCCCAGGAGGAAGCCCATCTCGAAGCCCGGTTGCGCCCGAGTCGGAGGACAAATTTCGGCAGCAATAGAATGGCGCTAGAGGAAGGGCCCTCAAGTCCCATAAACTTGTGATCCAGGAGATAAGGATCTCGATCTGAAAGAGAACTCCTTTCATGGCCAACCGTAGAAGGCTACCTCCGAAGCCCGAGATCAGGTCGCCTCCCAAAGGCCTGATCCGGTGAGTAGTGTTGCACCGCCACCACTGCTAGTTGAGACTCCATCGCCACTGGCGACCCCGATGACCCAGGACCAGTTTGCCTCATTGGTCCAGCAAGTCCAGGCTCTGGCCCACCTGATTCAGGGGCACTCCGAAGCCCCCCATCAGCTGCTCCGGCCCCTCACCCCTCTGAGGAGGATGCAGCCCCACTCATCCAGCGATCTTTTCTTCCGGTACGCATGGGGTTGCGGACCCTCCTCACCATCCCAGGGAAGCTGAGCCAGCTCCCCATGGAGTCCACGGCAAGGATCTTCCTAGATCTCGGCGAGCTCGATCTTCTTCCCGGTGTTCTCTCGCCATGATTCAACACCATCTCAGTATCCCCCTTATCCTGCCCCTTCTGCTTTTCCTAATAGGGATATCCGCTGCCAACTACAAGAAATGCATCAAGAGCTAGACGCCGCCAAGCAGGCCCATCCGCTTCAGGATAGGCAGAGCAGGGCATCCTCTTCTCTAAGAAGATCATGGAGGAAGTGATTTCCTCCATGTCAAGCTGCCCGCATCAAGCCTTATCAGGGCTCCTCCGACCCCGACGACCATCTCAGCAGCTTCGATCGATCATGATGTTCCACGGGGCATCAAATGCGATCCTCTGCCGCGCTTTTCCTCCACCCTCAGGGGATCTGCTCAACTTGGTTCAATGCTTTGAAATAGGTTCCATTAATTCCTTTGACGAGCTGAGCTGCCTCTTCATCAGCCAGTTCGTCAGCAGCCGCCGTCATAGATGGAGATCTGACTCCCTCTGAGGTTAAGCAGAGAGAGGGGGAGTCCTTGAAGAAGTATCTCGGTCGTTTCAACACGGCCATGCTAGAGGTGGACCACCTTAATCATGAGGTGGCCATGTCCGCCCTGGCGGGCGGAGTATGAAGGAGAGTGACTTTTACCTGGTGCTAGAGGTCAGCTACCCTCCAAACCTCTCCAACAATGGCTCTGGTAGACAAATATGCCAGAGTCGAAGAATCACGAAGAGCTACCGAGCCGAGCTTACGAAGAAGAAGGAGCCCAAGGGCTCAGATAAGCACCTGCCCGTCAGCCAAGCCTGCCACGCCAAAGGATTCCCCAGCTGCCACCAAGGAACCGCACTCAGAGCCTGCCTAGGAGGTTCAATGATTCACTCCGCTTACTGCCCCAAGAGCGGAGATCCTTATGAAAATCGAGCGCCAACTCCCCCGACCTCCTCCTCTTCGAGAAAATGCGGCCCGGAGACCCCGCCAAGTATTGCCGCTACCACCGCGGACCATGGCCATGACACTGAAGAGTGCTGGCACTGAAGAATGATATCGAAAGGCTCATCAGCAGGGTAGACTGATCGGTTCAGGAGAGCCCCTGAGCCAAGAAAGGGAGTGATCACCGGCCTAAGCCCAGCCGCAACCTCTTCCTCCTCCAAATCCTTCGATCGCTGGCCACATTAATGTGATTGAGCAGTTGGTGGTCCTTCAGGCGGGAGGGACGATGAAGAAGGTTCGCGCCAAAGAAAGCACGAACTGATGGCTCTCTTTCTCCAACGATGACTTCCAGGGGATACAGTTCCCGCATGATGATGCTTTAGTGTATCTCTTAATTTGAACAACTATGATGTAAGCCGAATTCTCATTGATAGTGCAGCTCCGTCAACGTTTTGTACCTTAATGTGTTTGTGAAGATGAAACTTCTCATGGAGAATCTCCGAGCGGTGGAACTCCACCCTAATGGGATTCATTGGTGATGTTATTACCCCAGAGGGGTTGTGACCCTGACGGTCCGAGTAGGAACCTGGCCTTCAGTTGCCACTGTATGCAGATTTCCTGATAACCAAGCTCTGGTCCTTACAATGCGATCTTGGGAAGACCCAGCTTGATGTCGTCAGAGCCGCATCTCCATCCCACATCTTGTTATGAAATTCCCGACCGAGCGAGGGGTTGGTGTAGTTTGAGGGAGCCAAACTATAGCTCAGCTGTGCTTTGTCACCAGCCTGCAATCCAGATTGCCCGAGGTCGATGGACTGGATGCTCGGAAGGATTTTGTCGAGCAACGAGGAGAACCAGCCGAAGAGTTGGAGGAGGTACCGTTGGATGAAGCTCAGCCCGATCGAACCATAAGATCGGGTCGCTACTGAAGGGGAAGCCTCGACTGGAGCTGATCGACTTTCTCCGAGGAACGCTGAGTCTCGCTTGGTCAGCTTCTGCATGCCTGGATCAGCCCGGACGTTCTCGTCCACCGTCTCAATGCAGACAAGATGTTTCGACCCGTGAAGCAAAAGAAAGAAGCTTCGCCCCTGACCGACAGAGAGCAATCGAAGAAGAGGTGGACAAGCTCATCAAGGCAAACTCATTCATTCGGGAGTGAATTATCCTAGCGGATGTCCAATATTGTTTGGTGAAAAAGTCGAATGGTAAATGGCGAATCTGCATCGACTCACTGACCTAACAAAGCATGCCCGAAGGATAGCTTTCCTCTCCCTCGGGATTGACCAGCTCATGGATGCCACTTCCGGTCATTAGATGCTGACCTCATGGATNCATCCGCGGAGAGAACAGCCTTGAAGAGGGAGAGGCCGCGGATGCAGTTGGAAGGGTAGACAGGGATCCAGGCGTGGGTGAAGGGGTGGAGGAGAAGCATGCCTCGGAAGCGGTCTAGGGTTCCTGGTTGCAAAAAAAATTCATCTATTCTCTGGGCTTTTGCTTTAGTTGTCTTCCGCTGCGCAACAATGAATAAATAGGGATTTACGATTTGGCAAATGGGACGTTCACACTCCGATCAAAATTTTTTTTTTTAACCCTCTATTTCAACTTTCACTCTTTATAACTCGTGTTCTATACCCTCGGAGGTGAAGCTAGGTAAACAACTCCCCATACCTTTTCCCTAATATTGTCAAACAACTCCCCATACCTTTTCCCTTATATTGTCACGGTGGATTGCTTGCTGAAGTTATTACAAATTTTGGTTAGACAAAATATGAAAGAATACAAGTTTTCTATATATAATGTGTTAGTTGCAGATAGTGGCTACCTAATAGATAAGACTGAGTTTAGAATTATACTCTATATCCTTAAGATAATTTCATCCCGCAATGATACTTACGGTCAGTACGATGATTGTCTTCAGAATACAACAGTTTTCTTCTAGTGAAAGCAGCATTACAATTCACCAAAAATATCAAACTAAGAATGCCTCTCTTTTTTTAATGCACTATTACTATACTACCCTTAGGAGAGTATGCAAATGCCTAAAAGAGAAAAAGACTAGGATTGATTTGGATTGAATCAGGAATGAATAAAAATGCAAGTGTCTTGGGTCCTATTTATAGGTTTTAGATGCCTTTGGAAGTAACCCTACGATTTAATTTGAATTTGATTTAATTGACCGGATTTGATCAAAGAATGCCTTTGATACATCAATTCATCCGGTGATCTAATAATCACGTTATCAGATAGGTGGTTGCACGGCTTTGATATGTCATTTCAAGATCGAAACTTTATCTTATCACAACGGCCTGATCAGAGGAGCAATGCCTTATCTCGGATGGGCGCCTATCACCAATGATCAATAGTTGACCGGTCAGCCGATGGGTGTAAGCCGTTGGATCGCGATCGTAATTTGATCACCGCATCTTGACCCTTCATCCGATCGATCAATGATCAGTTTGATCCTGATTCGATGATCAACGGTTAATTGATCCCAGTCCCTTATCTTAATCCAATCAGTCTCCATCGTCGATCCTTATAATCAAGAAAAAATTTAAAAGCCCCCCAAGCTCCTCATGACGATGCAAAGTGCAAAGTGCGCCTACAAAGCGCCCTTCGCACAAAGTGCACCTACAAAGCGCCCATTGCATATCTACAATCAATAACATAATTTTAAAGAAAACATATAACAAGACATTTAAAATAAAAACATATGACTGTATCGTGATTTTTGTGAACTTTTATCATAACCTTCAAAATTTATGTTGAAATCGTTGAATTGGAATTTCATGTCTTTGTACCATCTCTTCAAGAAGTACTTATCTGGTAAACGAAATACGTCGCTTTGATGAAGAACCAATAAGGCACTCCTACAAAGGTAACCCTTGAACTAAAAGGATCAACACTGGCATTGGACATCATCCAAAACTTTATCGTATGATATGACATAATCTTTTATCATTTCCTTGCTGATTCCATTGACTTCAATCCTTTCATACGACTTTACATAATATACATCACAGTTGTTAGCTTCCTTGATTAATTTAGAATTTGATGCAGCCATTTCAAGGATCTCATTTTGAAACTTTTTGAACATGCCTTGTATACTTTCCTGCTACTTGCCTCTCAAAAGGTGAGGATGTCTTTAGAAAAGTATTCGTTTGCAATGTCCTATTATCTTCCTTATTTTCTACCTCATACCTTTTTTCCAAAGCATTTTCATACTTGTCTATGAACTCCTTGAGTGTAGTCTTTGAATTAATAAATCCATCAAAGAAGTGATTGATACCCTCGCTCCTTTGTGAAGATGACATCCATGTATGTAATAATGTCAAAAAAAGAAGCATTAAGTATACAGATTTTCTTAGAGTTCTGCAAAACATTAATATAAACTGAACATATGACCTACAAACCTGTGAAGAATGTATCCTTAAGGTAAACTGGGATCCATTTATCACAACATTCGTAAAGACCATTTAACCAATCTATAGCCTTGCATTCTTCATATTTCTTTATGAGATGTGCTCACTTTTTCTCGAATGACTGGTGAATCATATATCACCTCATCAAAATCAACCATAAATTTAGGATTTGTTATGCAAATATGACCATCTTTTCATGTATCTTCTTCAATATATGCCAAAGATAAAATTGATGTCGTGTGTTAGGAAAAACCTTCCTAACAGCAGCCTCGATTGCCTTATCTTAGTCAGTTTTATAACATTAGATGCTTGACCATCATTTGCATTCAGCCTGAATGAAAAACCCATTTATATGTTCCAGTCCTCTCATCAGACAACAATGCGCAACCAAACAATGTGGACTGTCCATGATGGTTGACTTCGACGAATGGCCAGTCCAAGCTTAGAACAACACCAAAGTATGTGCATGCCAATCTTGACCTTGGATGAATATAGAAGATAGACCTTAGCTGACCATTATCATTAAGGTCTAAGGTATAGAAGAAATTGAGATTTCTTACTTGCATTTCGGCAAAATGGATTTCTAGTGCGGGCACCAGGATCAGGCAGAGGATTCTTAACCCTCTGTGAATATCTGATTAGTTTTGATTCAAGTCTTGAGTTGAAAAATTAGGTTTAGTTTATTTTAATTTGAGTCTCGTCCAGTTCAGTTTATTTTAATTTGAATCTTGTCCAGTTCAATTTATTTTAATATGAGTTATGTAGTAAGTTTATTTAGCTTACAAGAGAGACACCAGTATGCAAGAAGAAGACAAGGCCTACACATGGAAGCAGTGAAGGGATGCCCAAATGCATGCCACCCAGATTTGAATTTTTAGCCCTGAATTGCAGCAGTGATGCCCATATTGCCGCCCAGTTCTTTTAAAAATTTTAACCATGATTTCAACCCAAAGAAGCAAGTGAAGGACGCCTAATATGTTCACCCCAAATTACTGAATTTTGAATTTTCTTTCATGTATACAAATTCAAAGGGCGCCACTTAATCCACATTTTAGAAAGAAATGGGCGCCAATTTTTAAATTATTTAAATTTCTTTAATGAAAAGGGGCACCTTTTTTATTTTTATATTTATATTTACTTGGGCCCCAAGTCTCTTATCCTATAAAAAAGACCCTCTTGTATGAAAAAAAAGTATCGAACCTTTCAATCAATCATACAATCAATCAGTTATTTTGAATCATATTTTCCTTGGTGTTCTTGTGTTCTTGCTCTTGTGCATTCCTGCATCCAAGCCGCCCAACCTTAAACCTTAGCCGCCTTTTTGCCATCCACCAATTGACATCCCAAACCCTAGCTACCCCTTGCACCCCTCTAAGCAGCCGCCCAAGAGACCTAGCCGCCGCCTTGCCCCATCCAGGGGACGCCTAAGGACCCTCGGCCACCCCCATCTCCTCTTCACTTCTTCATCTCTTTTCATTTATTCTAATTTTCTTTTCTTATTAGCCTTGTATGGTGATCTTGCAGATCCCTCAATAGCCACGAATCTAGGATTCAAGGTGATCGTCATCCAGGTCAGCGAATACTTAGCCGCAGATCTGTGGGCTCGAAGCTTGGTCATCTAGGGCGCATTCGCCAGTAGAGCAACCCTTTTAGTACTTTGATCTTCCTCTCATGCCAGGTACACCCTCTCTAATCTACTAGTAACTTTATTGAAGGAAAGCAAGCCCTTTCGAGGCTTCTTAGCCTTGGCGGTCTTTCTTCTTTACTTTTCTGTGGAACTGTTTCGCGTGCGGAGTTACTGTGAGTTTTTCTAAATCCCTCTTAGGCTAGTACTTCAGAAGACTAATCAACTGCAATCATTAGTCATATAAAATTTACTTGCATACGGTCCTGCATTAGTTTGGTATCAAAGCATGGTTAGGGCTTAATTTTTAATTCATTATTATCAGTATATCATCTATTAATTGAATTATTTCTATCTGCATATCAAAAAATTACAAAATTTATTTATTAGATTCATTATAATTTAAAGTATTTTTTTTATTATTTTCTAAGAATTTAATTCAATCTGTGAATTAATTGCATGCCTGATTACTCATAAAAATATGAAAACTCCTAAGATTTTGTTAATCAAATTATTTTTGCTTGCATACACATCAAAAAATTACAAAATTTATTTCTATGGATTCTATATAATTGAAAGTATTTTTTATTAATTTTTAAGGATTTAATTCGATTTGTAAAAAAAATTCTGAGATTTATTGCTATTTATAGATTTTTGAATTAGGGTTTGTGTTTTGCATGTCATTCATTTGCATTAAATTACTCTATAGGGCTCTCATTGATGTCATAGGGATTGAGACCCCTTCCTTGGCCCAAAACAACCACCCATGTATTCCGATCCCAAGCCTCTAATCTAAAACTAAGTAGTAACTTAATTGACATTTGCCCTAGAGGGCTAGGGACACCAACAATCGGCACTACTACAGAAATTTAATTAGACTACGTCTAAAAAACGTAGTATTTATATATAGACTATGGTTAAAACTATTTTAAAATGCATAGTTTTTGAGTGTAGTCAAAAAATATGAGCATAGTTAAAAGTCCCTGGTTTAGACTACATTTTTAGACATAGTTAAAAGTAAAAAAAGCGCAGTCTTTAAATATATTTAGACTACATTTTATAAGAAATTGTAGTTAAAAGTCAAAAAAATGTAGCCTTTATATACATTTAGACTAAATTTTATCAAAAATTGTAGTTTAAGGTGAAAAAATCGTAGTCTTTAAATACATTTAGACTACGTTTTTATCAGAAACTGTAGTTAAAAGGCAAAAAAAATGAAGCCTTTAAATACATTTAGACTACATTTTCATCAGAAAATATAGTCTATTATGTACATTTAGACTACGTTTTGATATTGAAAATGTGGTATAATATCCAATCCTGTTATACAAACATATACTTTCAATTCAGAAAATTCTAAAAATATTGAATTGAAATATCAATACCGTCATCATACAAACATATGTCAAAAAATCTTAATACATTGAATTAAAATATCCAATTTTCTTCAATACATTTTCAATTTCAAATACATTTAGTGCCAATTTTCTTCAAATGAAACCTTGCAAGTACTCGACCCATTCTCCATGCATAATGTCGATCTCTTCTTGTTTATAAGTTTTCTTCTTAGCAAACTGCATATATACACATAAGTTACTCAGAAAAGAGCACTAAATGATACATGACAAAAATCTAAAACCATAAAAAGTACTACTTATATATATATGAATTAAGTGTGCAATAATAACCTACCTTTTCATCAATTGAAATGATATGATTCTCAATGATCTCCTTCATATACATGATGACATAATAGCCATATTCAACACCTGATGGTTGCTTAGGACACTTGAAAGATGAATTTAAAAGTTTTTATAAGACTTAAACAAATAAGATATAATTTTATAAATTATAAAAAAGAATGTGCAAGTCAATATATTAACTGACTCCCAAGTAAATGTTTTTCTTGCAACTCGTTCAGCTTTAGCATTGTATATTTTGAGTGCACTGATATAGCAAAGTATAATAATAGTGTGGGACTCAAATGATATAACCTAGATAAATTACTATAAAATTAAAAAGAAATAAATACTTACGTATTAATAACACCTTTCAATTTTTTTTCAATTGAACGTCCAATAGAATCACAAACATACACTTTGTCCCCATAAGGGTCAATAACCACCAAGGACCAGTGATTCCTTTATAAACATAATAACAATAATTAACATAATATCAAAAGTATCAATTTTCATTAAAAAAATCACTTATCTAGAGTTATAAGGAGCTAGAAACAATTGATACATATTACAATGCTCTATTCTTTTAGCAATAAAATCTGATCGTACTCCAACCGATCCAGAGTGTATAGAGATCTATGCAGGGTCTACGAAGCCATACATGTTGAGTAGTTTTGATTTCTTGAGTTAATTGTACAATAGCTACACAAATCAAATTATTCAATCCCACGGTTATTATTAGAAACTTGTAACATCTAGTGATTGCATATGAAACGCAAAAATATAAAAATATCTTATTACCGCATATATAGCACAATACAACTACAACTAATCTCCTTTATTGAGCAAAGTTATCAATATCTTTCCGAATAATATAACAGATCCGTTCATGATCAAAGACACCAACATTCAATACCACAGTTATTGTATTTGTATCTCCTAAACTTTTTGCAACATGATTCTTTAAATATGACAAACTCCATGGACCCTTTTCTTTGCTTTTTATCTGTAACTTTGTGGCCGAACAATCTTAGCCTGTTAATAATAATGAAATTCAATTCACAAATGTTATATAGCAAATAGATTATCAATATAAATTAATCACAAATTTATGGATAAGTTAAGAAGTTTCATATATCTGGATCATCAATAACTAATGATTGAGGCCATGCAACATGAGAACCAACAAAATCTTTAACTTTCACAGGATCATCACCAATTGTTATTGGAAGGAGAGCATCATCGTCAAAACAAGCATCAATAGAACACGATAATTATAAATACCCAAAGGAACTCCATATACAGCAGAGTTTGGTGCTACATTCTCAATCACTGCACCATATCCAATTATATTATCAATAGATCCTATTGCCAATTTGCATGGTTTTCCCTTTGTAACGACCCGGGCCCATGGGCCCGTTTCGTTACAAGAAAGCAAGACGGACAAGGTCCACACAACTTGGGCCACCACAGCCAAAAAAGGGATCCAATTGGTGCCTTATCCTTCTTGCTTAATCGGTTATAAACCACTCAACCAATTCCAAATTTCTCAATGTGGGACTATTGGGAAGGGCATCACAATCTACCCCCCTTACAGAGGCGACGTCCTCATCGCCGGGGCAATTGATCACAACCACCAGGTAGGCAGGATTCTAGAGGTGGCCTCCACAGGTTCAAGAGGTGGCTCCCATCCCCCATGGATGTAGCACTTTGCCCTATGTGGCACTTAGCTCCTGCACTTCCGATTGGTGCATGGCTCTGATACCATATTGTAACGATCCGGGCCCACGGGCCCGTTTCGTTACAAGAAAGCAAGACGGACAAGGTCCACACTAACTTGAGCCACCACAGCCCAAAAAGGGATCCAATTGGTGCCTTGTCCTTCTTGCTTAACCGGTTATAAACCACTCAACCAATTCCTAATTTTCCAATGTGGGACTATTGGAAGGGGCATCACAATCTACCCCCCTTACAGAGGCGACGTCCTCGTTGCCAGAGGCAATTGATCACAACCACCAGGTAGGCAGGATTCTAGAGGTGGCCCCCACAGGTTCAAGAGGTGGCTCCCATCCCCCATGGATGTAGCACTTTGCCCTGTGTGGCACTTAGCTTCTGCACTTCCGACTGGTGCATGGCTCTGATACCATATTGTAACGACCCGGGCCCACAGGCCCGCTTCATTACAAAAAAGCAAGACGGACAAGGTCCACACAACTTGGGCCACCACAGCCCAAAAAAGGGATCCAATTGGTGCCTTATCCTTCTTGCTTAACCGGTTATAAACCACTCAACCAATTCCAAATTTCCCAATGTGGGACTATTGGGAAGGGCATCACACCCTTCAAAGCAATAACATTAGAAAATATAAGTACTATGAATTTAAATAAAATGCTACAAATATAAGTAAATATTAACATACCTTTTGCATGTTTCTTTGTCCAATGGTAACTAATTCTATACTTGCATCATTTTGTATATCAGAATTAGTAACAGTTTTATTTGGATGCAGTTTTTTAATTGATCAACAGCTACCTTTCTCTAAAACATATTGATGAGCACTTGCAGCAATTTTTGGAATTTCTCTCAACTTTTTATTTTCTTCATGAAGTTGATGTAGTTGATCAAGTAATGATTTCTTTCCTCAGCATCTTCTCTTTGTTGTTGATTCAATTTTTTTTGTTCTTCTAACAATTGTTCTAAGATTTTGCTTATTTTCGTTCTTCTCTGGAAGATTGAAATAGATTATAGGGGTAACCATATCTCCAACACCCCTTACTCGACCACCACATTCGGGATTTCCCAATGCCATTCCTAGTACGTCTTTTTGTCCCGATTCTTGTATTGATCCATCTTTCACCTTCATTGTATATTCATCCTGATATGTAGACAAAACAAACCATACATTAAGAAGTTATAAAAGAATCTATAATTAGCTATTAAATGAACAATAACAGATTTACTTATAATCTTCTATATGACTTCTTGGATGACTTCACTATCAGAACCATCACCTTTTGAATAAACAGCTTTCCATACAACACTTTGTCCAATGTCTTCATCGATGCCCATCTCTTTTTTCTATAATTAATAGACAACGAATATAAGCTTAAAAAATTAGCTAATAACTACTCAACAACGTAGAACTAAATATTCAAAACTTACTATCTTTTCTTCCACATTAACAAATCCATGCCTAGATGAACGATGTCGATACTCATTGCTTTTTGCTCTTTCACTTTGCAACCTACTCCATTCCTAAAATTCTAGAGAACTATACCTGTTGACAAAGGCATTCTAAGCATCCTTTTTTATGAATGGATAGTTCTTAGGAGGGTTGTCAAATAAGGGTCGCTTATCCTCCAATAGATTCAAGAATTTTGTCCTCAACTTGAACTTAAATTTGCATCCAAATTTTATTTTTTCAGTTCTTCAGGAACTAAATGCCAATTTTTTGAAATTAATAGGCCTAGTGGTTCTGGCTATAACACCTAGATAACTTTGCATTTCTGTATTAACCTCCCCTAAAGATTGTCCTCTTTTATTGTAAGTCACCTTCTTTACTTCTCCATGAGACCTAGCTTTTACTACTCTAGGCATAATTGTTGGATCCCTTTTTCTTTTGATCTTTTCTGCGCTTGACGCAGGTTCTTCATTCGCAGTCAGCAACCTGTACTAAGAGTAAATTATCATTTTTAACAAAAACCATAATATATAAAAATAAATATAATAAAATAGTAAAAACAAGCGAATATACGATTAACAAAGATATTACCATTTCATGTTAATTATTGGCAATCAAAGTACCCTCACTATCATCCCGCACATAAGGTAGTTGAGAATCATCCATAATATCAAAAGACTGTATATCAGGCACTGATCTGATAACACAATATTCTAATACTATATCACCTAACTCATCATCATTTGAATAACCATTAAACTTGTGCCTTGAGTTTGGAACTACAATCAACCAAGCTGGATCATTTCCATCATCTACATAAAACACTTACTGGGCATGAGTAGACAAAATAAAGAATTTGACTTATGTCTAATTTTGGTAAGATCAACCAATGTGCATCCATCTTCATCTTCTTTAACTCCACTAGAGCTCTCAACCCATTGAAACTAAAAACTACCACCTTCAATTCAATATAATCAAGTTCCCATATATCATGAAGAACCCCATAAAAGGACATGTTTGAAATTATCGGGTTCTTGTCCTTCGAGCTAGACACTTGCATTGTTTTAGCAGTTAAGGTGACACCATTATTCTAAACACATATGGTACTATCATGTTTTTAGTGTGAAATCGAACTCCATTTATAAGATATCCATCATATCTTATCACTTGGGGTTGAGGTCCATGAGATATCCACCTCAGCGTATTAGAAATGATGTTACTGGATTCCTTAATCTCAAACTCAACCTACATTCATTTTTAAGATTCAGCAACATAAATGATAGTTAAGTATAAACAAATCATGATCTCCTAGAAGATGCCAAGCACATAGTCATATACCTTTTCATGCAACCAACTTATGAATGTTCGATTATGCTCATCCTGAAGCCACTTTTGTCTCCTTGTTTTATTTCGATTAGTTGCCTTCAATTCTTCCATGTGTTGCTTGTATGTTAGAACTTATATAGTTATGACCACATACTTTAAAAAATAAGAACATTTAATAAGACTCATATAACATGTGATGGGTCTGACTTACTCTACATAGGCTGCAACTTCTATTGTATTTTCTAACACATAAAGATGTGCTTGCTCTAATTCTTTCGCATCAGCTGTAAATACATGAGAACCAAAAAGTGGTTTTTCAATACTGTGTTGACCATCACACTCATTTCTCATTGATGGGATCCCAACAGCTTTTATATTTGACAAGTACTTCGAACAATATTCTACAGCTTCTTCAGCAATATAACATTCTGCAATGCAACCTTCTGGCCTATTGCGATTGCGTACATATCCTTTTAAGATCTTCATGAATCTTTCAAAAGGATACATTCATCTTAAATAGACTGGTCTGTATAACCGGACTTCACGTACAAGGTGTACTGTTAAATGAACCATTATATCAAAAAATGAAGGAGGATAATTCTTTTCCATCAGACATAAAGTCTTCAAAGTTCTTCTTGTAGTAAACTGAGATTGCAAGTATCCACAACTTTGTTGCAAAGTGCATTGAAGAACAAACTTAGTCTAGTTATTGTGGATCTCATGTTCTTATTCAACAATCCTCGTAATGCCAATGGAAGAATTTGTTGGATCAAAGTGTGGTAGTTGTTGAGGGGTAAAATCGCTGTGTCAATAATCGTGTACATGGCTAGGGCTAGCCCTAATTCCTACTCGCTGTGCAACACCCGCAGAGATAAGTTAGCCTCGGTAAGTTGGGGTGCCTTAGCCCCTCGCTGAGCCAAGGATTCCCAAGGCACGGATCATCTCTCGGTCCCAGTCGAGCTGTATCGTCTCTCGGCCCCAGCCGAGCTATCGCATCTTGGCCCCAGCCGAGCTGTATCGTCTCTCGGCCCTAGCCGAGCTGTATTATCTTTGGCCACTCTAGCCGATCTCTCCCATCGCTCGGCCTAGCCCGAGCGATATCTATACCTCTGCGGAATTCGGCACGGAAGAGCTCCGAATTCGTAAGATTCCAAACAGAAATCATATCCGGGAGTGGCCTAGGACCTGTGAGAGTGGCCTAGAGCCCTGGAGCCTATGTCCTCGCCAAATCTCGAGACATCAACAAGCTCTCCTAGCCGTCGATCCTCTAACCAACAAGATACGAATCCTACTGACCTCATAACAAACTGGATTCAGATCCTAACGACTTTCGGACCCACGATGCCCCAGGGAATCAGGTGATCCTCTATAAATAGAGTCGTCTACCGACTCCTCAGGTATGCGCACTTGCTCACTGAACCCTCTCTCCTTCTACCTTAGCTTCCGCCATTAGCGCTCTGCTCAGAGCCCTGGAGGGACTCTTCAGCGAGAGCCTTCTCCTCATTTTTGTTGATTGTCGATCCCATTGACTCGCGAGGACTGTTTTGCAGGTCCACCCAGGAGGAAGCCCATCTCGAAGCCCGGTTGCGCCCGAGTCGGAGGACAATTTCGGCAGCAACAGAATGGCGCTAGAGGAAGGGCCCTCAAGTCCCATAAACTTGTGATCCAGAGATAAGGATCTCGATCTGAAAGAGAACTCCTCCATGGCCAACCGAAGAAAGGCTACCTCCGAAGCCCGAGATCAGGTCGCCTCCCAAAGGCCTGATCCGGTGAGCAGTGTTGCGCCGCCACCACCGCCAGTTGAGACTCCATCGCCACTGGCGACCCCGATGACCCAGGACCAGTTTGCCTCATTGGTCCAGCAAGTCCAGGCTCTGGCCCACCTGATTCAGGGGCACTCCGAAGCCCCCCATCCAGCTGCTCCGGCCCCTCACCCCTCTGAGGAGGATGCAGCCCCCTCATCCAGCGATCTTTTCTTCCGGTACGCATGGGGTTGCGGACCCCCTCACCATCCCAGGGAAGCTGAGCTAGCTCCCCAAGGAGTCCACGGCAAGGATCTTCCTAGATCTCGGCGAGCTCGATCCCTCCCGGTGTTCTCTCGCCATGATTCAACACCATCTCAGTATCCCCCTTATCCTGCCCCTTCTGCTTTTCCTGATAGGGATATCCGCTGCCAACTACAAGAAATGCATCAAGAGCTAGACGCCGCCAAGCAGGCCCATCCGCTTCAGGATAAGGCAGAGCAGGGCATCCTCTTCTCTAAGAAGATCATGGAGGAAGTGATTCCCTCCATGTCAAGCTGCCCGCCATCAAGCCTTATCATGGCTCCTCCGACCCCGACGACCATCTCAGCAGCTTCGATCGATCATGATGTTCCACGGGGCATCAAATGCGATCCTCTGCCGCTTTTTCCTTCCACCCTCAGGGGATCTGCTCAAACTGGTTCAATGCTTTGAAAATAGGTTCCGTTAATTCCTTCGACGAGCTGAGCCGCCTCTTCATCAGCCAGTTCGTCAGCAGCCGCCGTCACAGATGGAGATCTGACTCCCTCTCTGAGGTTAAGCAGAGAGAGGGGGAGTCCTTGAAGAAGTATCTCGGTCGTTTCAACACGGCCATGCTAGAGGTGGACCACCTTAATCATGAGGTGGCCATGTCCGCCCTGGCGGGCGGAGTATTGAAGGAGAGTGACTTTTACCTGGTGCTAGAGGTCAGCTACCCTCCAAACCTCTCCAACATGATGGCTCTGGTAGACAAATATGCCAGAGTCGAAGAATCACGAGAGCTACCCGAGCCGAGCTTACGAAGAAGAAGGAGCCCAAGGGCTCAGATAAGCACCGACCTGCCCGTCAGCCAAGCCTGCCTCACCGCCAAAGGATTCCCCAGCTGCCACCAAGGAACCGCACTCGGAGCCCGCCTAGGAGGTTCAATCGATTCACTCCGCTTACTGCCCCAAGAGCGGAGATCCTTATGGAAATCGAGCGCCAACTCCCCCGACCTCCTCCTCTTCGAGAAAATGCGGCCCGGAGAGACCCCGCCAAGTATTGCCGCTACCACCGCGACCATGGCCACGACACTGAAGAGTGCTGGCAACTGAAGAATGATATCGAAAGGCTCATCCAGCGGGGTAGACTGGATCGGTTCAGGAGAGCCCCTGAGCCAAGAAACGGGAGTGATCACCGGCCTAAGCCACAGCCGCAACCTCTTCCTCCTCCAAATCCTTCGATCGCTGGCCACATTAATGTGATTGAGGCGTTGGTGGTCCTTCAGGCGGGAGGGACGATGAAGAAGGTTCGCGCCAAAGAAAGCACGAACTGATGAGCTCTCTTCTCCAACGATGACTTCCAGGGGATACAGTTCCCGCATGATGATGCTTTAGTTGTATCTCTTAATTTGAACAACTATGATGTAAGCCGAATTCTCATTGATAGTGGAAGCTCCGTCAACGTTTTGTACCTTAATGTGTTTGTGAAGATGAAACTTCTCATGGAGAATCTCCGAGCGGTGGACTCCACCCTAATGGGGTTCACCGGTGATGTTATTACCCCAGAGGGGGTCGTGACCCTGACGGTCCGAGTAGGAACCTGGCCTTCAGTTGCCACTGTGTATGCAGATTTCCTGGTAACCAAGCTCTGGTCGCCTTACAATGCGATCTTGGGAAGACCCAGCTTGATGTCCGTCAGAGCCGCCATCTCCATCCCACATCTTGTTATGAAATTCCCGACCGAGCGAGGGGTTGGTGTAGTTTGAGGGAGCCAAACTATAGCTCAGCTGTGCTTTGTCACCAGCCTGCAATCCAGATTGCCCGAGGTCGATGGACTGGACGCTCGGAAGGATTTTGTCGAGCAACGAGGAGAACCAGCCGAAGAGTTGGAGGAGGTACCGTTGGACGAAGCTCAGCCCGATCGAACCATAAAGATCGGGTCGCTACTGAAGGGGAAGCCCGACTGGAGCTGATCGACTTTCTCCGAGGAAACGCTGATGTCTTCGCTTGGTCAGCTTCTGACATGCCTGGGATCAGCCCGGACGTCCTCGTCCACCGTCTCAATGCAGACAAGATGTTTCGACCCGTGAAGCAAAAGAAAAGAAGCTTCGCCCCTGACCGGCAGAGAGCAATCGAAGAAGAGGTGGACAAGCTCATCAAGGCAAACTTCATTCGGGAGGTGAATTATCCTAGCTGGATGTCCAATATTGTTATGGTGAAAAAGTCGAATGGTAAATGGCGAATCTGCATCGACTTCACCGACCTTAACAAAGCATGCCCGAAGGATAGCTTCCTCTCCCCGGATCGACCAGCTCATGGATGCCACTTCCGGTCATTAGATGCTGACCTTCATGGATGCCTATTCAGGTTGCAATCAAATTCAAATGGCATCGAGGACGAAGAAAAGACCGCCTTTATAACCGACCGAGGTATCTATTGTTACCGTGTCATGCCTTTGGTCTGAAAAATGTAGGCGCCACTTACCAAAGGCTGGTAAACAAAGTCTTCAAGGAGCAGATCGATTGGAATATGGAGGTGTATGTTGATGACATACTGGTCAAGAGCAAGGAAGCGTCCCAACATATTGGGGATCTTTCTGAAAGCTTCGCGATACTCCGAAGGTATCGGATGAAGCTCAATCCAACGAAGTGCGCCTTCGGCATCACCTCGGGGAAGTTTCTGGGTTTCATGGTTTCCAGCGAGGCATCGAAGCCAACCCATAGAAGATTCAAGCGCTTCAGCAAATGACGCCCCCAACATCTATCAAAGAAGTCCAGCGCCTAACGGGAAGGATTGCGCCCTCAACCGCTTTGTGGCTCGGTCAACCGAGAGGAGCCTTCCTTTCTTCAAAGCTCTTCGATCTGCTAAGAATTTTCAATGGACTCCCAAGTGCCAAAAGTCATTCAAAGACCTCAAGAGGTATCTCGGTTCACCACCCCTCCTCAGTAGCCCCAATCCGGGAAATGCTGTTTCTGTACCTGGCAGTCTTGAAGGCGCGATTGGCTCGGTTTTGGTCAGAGAAGAGAAGAAGACCCAGAGGCTAATCTACTATGTCAGCAAACTACTCCAGGACACCGAGACAAGGTACACCCAAATCGAGAAGCTGGTCTTGGCCCTGGTAATATCGGTTCGGAGATTACGACCATATTTCCAAGCACATTCTGTGACGGTACTTACCGATCAACCCATCAAAGCGATGGTCCATTGCCCGGAGATATCAGGAAGAATGGCTAAGTGGGCGTCGAGTTAAGCGAGCATGATATCCGTTATCAACCTCACCCGGCCATCAAGGCCCAGATTCTAGCTGATTTCCTCCTTGAATGCACCATCCCGAAAGATGGCTCCACTCCGGACTCCTCCGAACATCCAAAATCTGATGCCCTGTGGCTCCTCCACATCGACGGATCCTCCAATGCCAATGGCTCTGGAGCTGGTTTGATTCTCACCAGCCCCGAGGGGACGACCTTTAAGTACGGAATTTGATTCTCCTTCCCAGCCTCCAACAATGAAGCCGAGTATGAGGCCCTGCTCGCTGGACTCCGAATCACCCGTAATCTGAATGTGAAGAGACTGAATGCCTTTACCGACTCTCAGTTGGTAGCCGATCACGTGCGGGCGAATTCGAGACCCGGAGCCAAACATGATTCGGTATCTCCGGCAGGTGTGGGACTTGCTTTCCCACTTCTCTGAATTTAAAGTTATCCAGATCCGAAAATGCTCGTGCCGATCTATTATCCCAACTTGCGACTACGGAATCGATGAGTTCCGAGCAAAAGTTTCCCCTGGAAATCCTGAAAAAACCTAGCATCGCGGAGGCAGACCGAGTGATGCAGATTGAGGTCAAGCCATCCTGGTTCGACCCAATATTGAAGTATCTTAAAGAAGGGTCGCTCCCAGCCGACCGCAAGGAAGCAAGGAAGCTGAGATTGCAAGCTACCCACTATGTGCTGATCGACGATTAGCTGTATAAGCAGTCCTTTTTCATGCCGCTGCTCAAATGCCTCCACCCGTTCGAAGCTGATTATGCTCTTTGGGAGGTACATGAAGGAATTTGCGGCAACCACCTGGGGAGTCGATCTCTGTGCCACAAGGTACTGCGCTAGGGATATTACTAGCCTACCATGCAAAAGGATGCCGATGATCTCGTTCGAGCCTGTGACTCGTGCCAGAGGCACTCCAACATCCAGAGGCTCCCCTCCGCTAATTTGGTCCCTATTTCCTCCGCTTGGCTCTTTGCTAAGTGGGGGATGGATATTCTTAGCTCTTTTCCCCTCGCCACTGGACAGAGAAAATTTTTATTTATCACCATCGACTACTTCACCAAGTGGGTCAAGGCCGAAGCAGTAGCCCAGATAACCGAAGCTCGGGCCAGGGACTTCGTGTGGAGATCCATCATTTATCGCTTTGGCCTCCTGCATACCATCATCACCGACAATGGCAAGCAATTTGATAATCCCAAGTTCGGGAGTTCTGTGAGGATTATGGCATCAGTCATCGCCTCACCTCAGTAGGGCATCCGCAAGCCAACGGAGAAGCCGAGGTAACAAACCAGACCCTACTTCAAGGGATTAAAGCTCGCTCGCCAGAGCCCGAGGCAGATGGGCGGACGAACTTCATCATGTTCTATGGGCCTACCGCACTACCCAGAGAATCCCCATCGGTGAGACCCCATTCTGGATGGCCTTTGGCACGGAAGCCATCATTCCCGTGGAGATAGGCCTTCCCTCTCCGCAAGTGGAAAGCTACTCAGAAGAAACTAACGACAAGCAGCTCCGCACCGATCTCGACTTGGTGGAAGAGATAGGAAAAAAGCTCGAATCAGAATGGCCGCGTACCAGCAAAGAGTGGCCCGCTACCATGCCTCTAGAGTCAAATGCAAATCCTTCTCGCCCGGCAATCTTGTCCTCCGAAAAGCGTCCGTTTCCAAACCGTTGGAGCAAGGAAAGCTCTCTCCAAATTGGGAAGGTCCTTATCAAGTGGCGGAAGTCATCGGACCTGCACCTACAAGCTCCAGACCTACCTACAAGCTCCAGGACCTGAAGAAGATCCATTCCTCGGACGTGGAGTTCGACAACCTCCACATATAGCACCAATAGAGTATGCTCTCTATAGACTGCCCCATTTACAGCTTTGGCATCTTGTCTCTATTATCCGCGGCACGACCGCTACGGTCATTTTTTTGAAAAGTCATAATAGAAAATAGATGTCGTTTACGCATCCATTCTTGGCACAGCCGAGCTATCTCCTTGAGCCAAATCTCCGTACCTCGGCTAGGCCGAGGTCTGAGCTAGAGCTACATATCTCGGCTAGGCCAAATTACATTCCGCAAAGGCTTGGTATGGCCGAGCGCTCCCGACGCAGCTGGGAGCCATGTGATCTCAAAACATCGTTCGGATTCGGGCAGCTTACAAGCCCTGGCCGAACTAAATAATCTCCAAAACATCATTCGGATTCGGGCAGCTTACAAGCCCCAGCCAAACCAAATAATCTCCAAAACATCGTTCATTCGGGCAGTTTACAAGCCCCGGCCGAACCAAACAATCTCCAAAACATCGTTCGGATTCGAGCAGCTTACAAGCCCCGGCCGAACCAAACGTCAGAGAAACATCGTTCAGATTCGGGCAGCTTAAAGCCCCGGCCGAACCAAACGCTAGAAAAACATCGTTCGGATTCGGGCAGCTTACAAGCCCCGCCGAACCAAACGTCAAAGAAGCATAGTTCGGATTCGGGTAGCTTACAAGCCCCGGCCAAACCAAACGCAGAGAAACATCATTCGATTCGGGCAGCTTACAAGCCCCGGCCAAACCAATGTCAAGAAGCATCGTTTGGATTAGGTAGCTTACAAGCCCCGCCAAACCAAACGTCAAGAAACATCATTCAGATTCGGCAGCTTACGAGCCCCGGCCGAACCAAACGTCAAAGAAACATTGCTCAAGGTTCGGGCAGCTTACAAGCCCCGACCGGATTAAATAATCTCCAAAACATTGCTCAAGGTTCGGGCAGCTTACAAGCCCCGGCCGGATTAAATAATCTCCAAAACATCGCTCAAGTTTTGGGAAACTAACAAGCCCTGATTGGAACCAAAGGATAAAAACCTTGGCAACAACCGAGTGATATCCTTGATCCTCGGCAACAACCGAGCGATATCCTGAGGCTCCGGCCTAGTCAAGTAATCTCTCCAATGCCCTGACGCAACTAAGGCATCCTATTATACCTCGGTAGAGGCAAACGACCTCCCACTATTCGACAGCAAAAACATGCCACGAGCTGTCTTTCCCGAAGAAACACCTACTTTGTTCTGCAAACAGGATCATGCTTACCTCATGACTCCACAGGATCGCCCAGGTCCCTCTCTGACTCACACATGGATATAC
>UESW01004576.1:0-12000 GCA_900491605.1 Calamus simplicifolius | reverse complement strand
GTTCTACTTGGTCCATACTATAATCACTAGATTATAGTCGAGTTATTTTACAAGATCACAACTCAAAACTTGTTGTTTCCAGGTGCAACATGAACCCAGCTAAGCTAGCTTGCCCCGGGTATACTACCTCCACATAATTCAATCCCCCTGATTGAACTAGCAAAACAAGAAAGAATAATGTTTATATTAACAAACAGCTCATCAAATGAGCAAATATTCAAGTAAATGAACAAGGTTAGAAAAAGCCTGTTTGAAGTAGATTGGATTTGAGCTTTTCTTCTTTTCTTCTTTTCCTCTTCTCTTTGGAGATGTTGAATCAGGCCTCAGCTTGATTTTTCACAGATGTTGTAGATGAGAAGTTGGAAAATCACAGAAAATAGAGCTTTTTCTTCTTTGGGAAATCCTTCGATTTTTCAAGTTGAACGCCTTGGATTTCTCTTTGAGCTTTTTGGAGTGAAAGGATTTGAACTGGATACTTTTCTCTTTGATTCAGGCTCAAGACTTCTCGGATTTTTGATTTGTATTCACTCCGTTTTTTTCGTTATTTTTCAAACGAGCTTTCTCCTCCTTTTTTTAGATTTCCTTTAATCCATTTTTGGTAAGAAAACTAGCCGTTGGAATGTACCTGAAAAGTTTTTCCAAACAAAATATATCCGTTAGAAGTTAGGTGAAAAGAAAATATTACCATTTAAGCTGATCTGGCATTTTAAAAATCTGTTTCGATAGGTTGGAGTCAGCTCCAACTTTTTAGGTGTCGGCTCCAAGTTATGTATGAAAAATAGAAAGTTTGAGTTCATCGAGGAGTCGGCTCCGAAAAAGTTAAGTGTCGGCTCGCCATGGTCAGGTGTCGGCTCCAAAAAACTGTAAGTGTCGGCTCCAAGGTAGTCAAAAATCATACGTTATGTCCCCGTGTCGGAGTCGACTCCAGACACTGTAAGTGTCGACTCCGAGACTCTGGGTGTCAGCTCCGAAACTCTGGGTGTCGGCTCCAGACCGATCAAAAATCAAAAAGTCATTTGATTAGCCATTGGGTCAGCTCCAGATTTCCTAGGTGTCGCGACTCCAGGTTCTGAATTTTGAAACTTACCTTTGGCACTTGATTCAAAATACATTTATAAATGCCTTTTGATTAAACAAATATTTTTAAGCCCTGAAACACTTGTTAAATTCATTAGTAACACAATAAATTATACTTAATTCCTTTATAATCATCAAAATCAATAATTGGGTCAACACGAGGCGTATGTTATCATTTTAAATGACCTCCGAGGTCTAATGTAAGGCCACTTTGATTTCCTCCCAGGCATCAGATAGTAACAGGCGCGAAAGAGAGGAAGAGTTGTCGTTACCTGAAGTCGGCACACATTGAGATAAACCCGATGATGCTGCACCAACTGTTGGGAGCCACCATTGTCGGGCAAATGTTGAGAATCTCATGATTTCCTTCACCAAGGGATGAAGGGGAAATCAAAGGCCCGCCTTCAGGCTGTCTTCATAAAGAAAGCCCCCGCACTCCAGATCTTGCGAAACCCTATGCTCGGGCTCCGGCAATCTCAGAAGGACATCCAAGGAATGCCATACTTTTGGCATATTCTCCCAAATCCTCGGCGGCAATCTCCGAACCATATCGTCGGGGCTCATCATCCTGCTGGCCAAGATAAACACCGAGCGAGATTACAGAGGAAGCAAGAGCAAGATTCTCCAAAGAGGAACGAAAGAGCGCTGCGAACAGGAACAGCGCGGTTTCACTTTACTTTCCCCCAAAGAAACCGCCTTAAGAGAAAGATAGGGCGTCTCAACCGAGACGCCTGGAACCGCCATTGCGGATGCCGTAAAAATCAGGATTTGCTATGTGGCAATCCCCAACCGCTGCCTCAAAGGAGCCTTATGTGACGTGCCCGTAAAGGCACATCCCACAAAGGCATGGCAGCCACGCAGCATTAAATAGGGCATCATTGCACAGAATGTCAAACCCAGATCCCTCCGTTCAAGTCATGCCACCTAGAATTATACTCCCTACACCCGAACCTACGCTTCGAACTAGGGAGTGGGGGGCATGTATTGAGGGATAAAATTGCTGTGTCAATAATCGTGCACATGGCTAGGGCTAGCCCTGATTCCTACTCGATGTGCAAGACCCGCCAGAGATAAGTTAGCCTCGGTAAGTTGGGGCACCTTAGCCCCTTGCTGAGCCAAGGATTCCCAAGGCACGGATCACATCTCTCGGCCCAGCTGAGCTATCGCATCTCTCGGCCCCAGCCAAGCTGTATCGTTTCTCGGCCCCAGCCGAGCTGTATCATCTCTCGGCCCCAGCCGAGCTATCGCATCTCTCGGCCCTAGCCGAGCTGTATCGTCTCTCGGCCCCAGCCGAGCTATATTGTCTCTCGGCCACTCTAGCTGATCTCTCCATCGCTCGGCCTAGCTGAGCGATATCTATACCTCTGTGGAATTCGGCGCGGGAGAGCTCGAATTCGTAAGATTCCAAACAAATCATATCTAGAAGTGGCTAGGACCCGTGAGAGTGGCCTAGAGCCCGGGAGCCTATGTCCTCGCTAATCGTGAGACAATCAACAAGCTCTCCTAGCCGTCGATCCTCTAAACCAACAAGATATAAATCCTACTGACTCATAACAAACTGGATTCAGATCCTAACGACTTTCGGACCCATGATGCCCCAGGGAATCAGGTGATCCTTATAAATAGAGTCATCTGCCGCTCCTCAGGTATACGCACTTGATCACTGGAACCCTCTCTCCTTCTGCCTTACCTTCTGTCATTAGCGCTCTGCTCAGAGTCCTAGAGGGACTCTTCAGCGAGAGCCTTCTCTCATTTTTGTTGATTGTCGTCCCCACTGACTTGAGCGTCGAAGGGTCTTCCGCAGAGGGCCACCCCCAACGCCCCTCGCGCGAGGACTATTTTGCAGGTCCGCCCAGGAGGAAGCCCATCTCGAAGCCCGATTGCGCCCGAGTCGGAGGACAGATTTCGACAGCAATAGTAGTCATAAGATTTAGGCCATAAAGCTTCAATTCTTCCATAGAAACACAATTTCTTAAGTTAAAGAGTGTCCATCTGGAACTTTAAGTGCAGATAACATCTTGCAAAATTTGATTTCTCAGCCTTTGAAAGTGTGTAACTTGCAGCAGGCAAATATATCCTTTTTTCACCCACTATTAGCTGTAGCTCACTTTGAATTCCCATATTTACTAGATCTAAACGACTGCTTAGTCCATCCTTTGACTTTCCAGGTATATCAAGAAGGGTTCCCACGATTCTCTCACATACGTTTTTCTCAATATGCATCACATCTAAGACATGACGTATATGAAGAAACTCCCAATATTCAAGATAAAAAAATATTGACCCTTTTTTTCCATGCAAGTTTAGACTTTACCTTTGAAACCTTGTCCTTCTTTTTGATTTCTCAACATGCACTGTATTTGCTTGCTTTTCCCATACACAATTAATATTTCCGATCTTTTGTAAAATTTCTGTTCCAGTTAAAGGTTTAGGCTCAACATCAAACTCTTGACAACCATTAAATATCTTTTTTACTGTTCTATATGGATGATTTTTGTGTAAAAATCTCCTATGACCTTGGTACATATTTTTTCGACTATGTTTCAGTATACACTCTGTGTATTTTTAGTACAAATTGGGCAAGCCAAATAACCTTTAACACTGCAGCTACTCAATTTTCTTACATGGGAAAATCATTATTGTCCATAGTAATACGATCTTTAAGGTGAATACCTCTGCAAATATGCATCATAAATTTCTACACCGACATCCCATAGGCATTTTTAAATCATCAATAAGTTGTTGCAAGAAGATGTCAATATCATTTCCCGGCTGCTTAGGACCTGATATCAACAAGGTTAACATCATGAATTTTCGCTTCATACACAACCATGGTGGGAGATTGTAAGTAAAAAGTATGACAAGCCATGTATTGTGACGACTACTTAAGGAGCTATGTGGATTTATCCCATATGCTGTAAGTGCCAATCGGAGATTTCATGGCTCACATGCAAAATCAGGCTATTTGGTCTATTAATTTCCATGATGCTGCATCTGCTGGATGTCGCATGTAATTGTCAACTTCTCTTTCACTGGAATGCCATGTCAAATCTTTCAATATTTGACGATTACCATACATTCTTCTAACCTGGGTATGGGGGAAAAATACCATAGAACTTTTGCCGGCATGCCTACTTTTGGAAGAATGGATCCTTTAGGAATCTTCCATCTTGATTCAGAACAATTTAGACATACATCAACATCCTTGTTTGCATTTCTATACAATATGCAATCATTTGGACATGCGTGTATGTTTTCATATTGCATTCGTAAGGCGCACAATGTCTTTTTTGCTTCATATATTGATGTTGGCATCAAATTTTCTTTAGGAAGCACATCACCCCAAAAGCTTAATATCTCATTGAAACTTGCATCGCTCCACCCATATTTTGGTTTAAAGTTGTATAATCATACCAAAACAGAAAGCTTAGTGAACCCACTACAACCAGTGTATAAAGGGCACTCGGCATCATCCAATAAGTCAACGAATTTCTTTGGATTACATTCAAATAGATCTCTGGCTACTTCAAACCATTTCCACAGCATCAATATCATCATGAATTGAAGACAACATTCTTCAACATCTAAGGTACACTTATCTTCCTTAACATTACATATGTTTTTGCCATGCCATATCCATACATCATAACTTGAGTCGATACCATTACAAAAAGATGATCTTTAACCACTGTGATATCATGAACTTTCATATTCCAACATTTTATGCATGGACAGTGGTATGGAACTAAGGTCATCTAAATTTCTTTTAACATGATTCAAAAAAACTTTGACACCATCCTTGATTCTTTTTGTATGTCTATCAACAGAGTACCCATGACTTATCTAGTCTGTTTAAATTCAAAAATACTAGTAACTACTTAATTAATCAAACTTAATTAAATCAACAAATATAATTAATTTTATTTAACAAACTAATAAATTTGAAAGATGGTAAGTAAATAAAAAGATAAATAATAAATTACTTACGGTGGTTCAGCTTTCTTTACTTTACTTTGTCATCATCTCTTTGGACCTACTTTCATACCCAATGAATCCACCATCTCTGTTCCTAAAATGGAAAAGATATTATGTTCAAAAACATATAAACTATCTTTTTTTTTAAAAAAAGAAAAATTAACAATCACCTTATTTTCAAAAAGAATAAAAAAAAGAAAAATTAGGCTATAACATTAGCACCTCTGGGTACCTACATCATCAATTTCCATCATCAAATCTTTAAAATTGAAATGATAAAGTATTCCCTAATTGCTACCCAAATCTATTCATGGGCCCAACTTTGGGCTTGAATACTTTCCGAATTACAGTCCAAATGGAAAAATAAAAATACCCCCAGAATCTAGGATCAACGCTAATCCGGGCCGTATATTCCTTTTTATTATCACATAATATAAGACTATGTCTTAATTAAAAATGTAGTCTTTTATATTATAAGATATTAAAACGTAGTCTTTTTATATTATCAGAAAATATAAGACTACGTCTTAATTAAAAATGTAGTCTAAAATTTATTATCAGATAATAAAGACTACATCTTATTTAAAAATGTAGTCTTTTTATATAAGACTATGTCTTATTTAAAAATGTAGTCTTTTTATATTTTCAGATAATTTAAGACTACGTTTTAAATAAAAGATATAGTCTTTTAATTTATGAAAATATAGACTACATTTTTTACGAAAAACGTAGTCTTTTTTCTAAAACCTACTGTAGTCTATTTAACTTTTTGTAGTACGGTCTAATATACTGAAGGAGACTAGTACATATCAATCTGGCGTGTGCTCTGAAATTGGTGTCTAGAAGGAAGGTCAAATGTCAAACGACTTAAGCAAAGTATTGGGGTTATTCTAATTAGGCACCTGCAATTTACGGAATGAGCCTCCTCCCTCCCCCTATCCCAACTGGCCAATTGAAGAGTTACTATTAGTTGGCTTGCATTAAGCCAAATCCATTACTCTGGATGACTAGATCTAGCATATCGTAATTTGAGTCAGTCTGAGTCTTGTGTGCTTGATTGTGCTTGCATATGCACTAGATTAGGAGCATCTTTTCACCCATCACCACCTCCACTACAGGCTGAACCCATGGCTAATCAAAACATTAAGGATCACTTAAGGATCATCACTGAACAACTAGCCCGAATGAACCAAGACATCAAGCAATCTGAGGCTAGATTAGGGTCCAAGTTTGATCAAGTTGAAACTAGGTTAGACATCCTAGAAGAAGCCCGTGAGGCCCACGCTGAATCTAATCATGAGACCCCACCTTATCCTACAAGAGCCCAACAGCCTGACCTCTACATAAGGCCAAACCCTAGGGGACCTCCACATCATGATCCTCACTTTGGGGATGGGCCTAAGAGACCACCTCGATCTGATCCAGTCCTAGATGTCCTCCCTAGGAGACCCAATCATGAGGTAGTAGACCAAGAAGAAAGAGCCCTTAGAAGTGTCAGACTTGAAGCACCTACTTTCGATGGCTCTATGGATCCTAAGGACTACCTTGATTGGAAGGAAGAGATAGACCAGTACTTTGACTGATACGATATGTCTAAGAAGCGTAAGTTTAGATTTGCCAAGCTTAAGTTAGTACGACAGACTAGGTTATACTGGGCCACTATAGAGCAAAGGCAAGCACTAGAGGGTAGGGACCCCATAGTCACTTGGCGTGCCATGAAGGCTAGACTTCGATCCAATTATGTCCCCACATCGTATGACCAAAGCCTATTGGACCAGTGGTAGTGATTAATTCAGGGTAGCAAAAATGTGAATGAATACATTACCACATTCTAAGAGTATACCATAAGGTGTAATATCGTTCAGTCTAAGGAAATCATCCTATCCAAGTTTAGGTATGGCCTTAGAGCAGATATTCAAAGAGAACTCTACCTGAGAAGGGTACACAATTTAGAAGAAGCTTACCAAGTTGCTAGGGATTATAAACATTTTCAGAGAGGGCTACCCTATCGTAGATCAGATGCTACCAAGAGCCCTAGTCCATATCCAGGATCTAGCCCGGCCTATCCTAGCCGTCCCAGACCTACCTAGTAATCAGACCCCCGCCAGACTTACCCAAGTCGATCCAACACTAGCCGACCCAGTTACAAGCCGAACCAAGTTGAGTCAACCCTAGAATAGTACCCCTATACTCCAGAGAGAATAAGGGCAAATCTATAGAGGTCCAAAGAAATTTTAACCCCCAGATCAAATGCTTTAAATGCAACAAATCAGGGCATATGATTAGCCAGTGCCCAGTCAGATCCCTTAATATAGATGAGTTACTTGAGACTGAGTCCGAGCCCCTAGTTGAGCCTGAGGGAGGGTCTATAAGGTTGACAGCCATCTGATAGATGAGTACGATGGGGAGGAGGAAACATTTGATTCTGAAGATCTACTAGGAGTGGTTAGATGTATCTTGACCCAGACTCAAACTAAGGACCAGAAAGATTGGAGTAAGACTAACATCCTACAGACTTTTATTAAGATAAGGGATAAGGTGCTCAAGATAATAGTTGATAGTGGGTTGTATCAATGTCGTTTCTATCATACAGTTAAATCATTAGGATTGACCACAGTTCCTCATCCTAGTCCCTATAAGGTCTCGTGAGTAGATTCCACCTTTATCCTAATCAAGTCTAGAAGCCAAATACTAATCAAATTGCAAAATTATGAAGAAAATTTCGGATGTGATGTAATTTCTATGGGTGTTAGTAGTATTATATTAGGTCGACCTTGGCTTTACAATCACGATGCTACCTTGTTTGGTTGATCCAACATCTGCTCTTTTAAACACAATGGAAACAAGTATGTAATACATCCAGTTCAACCTAAGACCCAATCAAGAAAGGATCTAGTAGCCTTAAGGATAGCAAGTCAAGAGTTAATCTGATTAAAGCTAAGGAATTAAAAAAGGACATCACTAAGGATAACTCTATGTGGATTTTGACCACTAAAGAGATCCATGAATTAGTCCAAAAGGAACAACCCATTGAAGTAATTGAGACCCTAGAGAAATTTAATGATGTCTTTTCTGAAGAGTTGCCTGATCAGTTACCATCCCTGAAAGACATCCAACATGCCATTGACCTGATCCCAGGATCCACCCTTCCAAACATTTTCCATTATAGGATGAACCCCACTGAGCATCAAGAACTACAGAAACAAGTGGAAGAATTACTTAGGAAAGGATTCATTAGGAAGAGCTTAAGCCCTTGTCCAGTTCCTACACTCTTAACCCCTAAGAAGGATGGTACATAAAGAATGTGCGTGGATAGCAGGGCCATCAACAAAATCACTATCAAATATAGGTTCCCTATCCCCAGATTAGATGACATGTTAGATATGATGGCGGGTGCCACCATCTTTTCCAAGATAGACCTTAAGAGTGGTTACCATCATGTTAGAATTAGACTAGGGGATGAGTGGAAGACTGCATTTAAGACTAGAGATGGTCTGTTTAAATGGGTCGTAATGCCTTTTGGGCTTTCAAACGCACTTAGTACATTCATGAGAATCATGACCCAGGTCCTGAAAGAGTACAAAAAAAATTCTTGATGGTCTATTTTAACAATATATTAATTTATAGCAAGACCAAAGAGGACCATCTTAACCATCTCATAATCTGTCATACCCTTAGAGAGAATAGCCTTTATGCAAACCTTAAGAAGTGTGATTTCATGACGCATAGGATTATCTTTCTAGATTTTGTTGTAACCCTAGAAGATGTCTCGGCGGATCTTGAAAAGGTTAGGTCGATCGAGAGTGGCCAGTACCCATGAATGTCCACGATGTCCGTAGCTTCCATGGCCTAGCAACCTTTTATAGAAGATTCATTAAGGGATTTAGCACCATCGTCGCACGCATCGCTGATTGTATTAGGAAGGGTAATTTCGAATGGACTAAGTCAGCTAATAAGGCCTTCCTAGAGCTTAAGGATAGGATGACTCATGCACCCATACTTAGACTTCCAGACTTTTCTAAGGTGTTTGAGGTTGCGTGCGATGCATCGGGAGTAGACATAGGTGGAGTGTTAAGCCAAAAAAATTATCCCATAGCTTTCTTTAGTGAAAAACTAAATGAAGCTAACTTAGATATTCCACCTATGATAAGAAATTCTATGCGGTAGTACAGGCCCTTAAGTATTGGAGACATTACTTATTACCAGGAGTTTGTTTTATTTTCTGATCATGAGACACCTCGATTTTTGAACTCCCAAAAGAAGCTCAATTCTAGGTATAGCAAGTGGGTTGAATACATTCAGGCATACACTTTTATTCTAAAAACCGTGCTGGGTAGAAAATAAGGTAGCAGATGCCCTAAGCCGTAGGTCTTTGTTGTTGAGTACTGTTAGCACCGAAGTTAGGGTTCAATCAGATAAAAGATGAGTATGAGACCTGCCCTGACTTTGGTAAAATTCATAAGACCCTTCACTAGGACCATCCAGTACCAGTGGAGATTATACCATCAAGGATAGTTACCTTTTTAGGGGCAATAGACTTTGTATCTCTAGGACATCACTTAGAGAGTTTCTAGTCTAAAAAACGCACGTTAGGGGATTAGCTGGTCATTTTGGAAGAGATAAGACTATCCTAGCAATAGAGGACCAATTTTACTGGCCAGGATTAAAAAGGCTTGTTGCCCTGATAGTAGCCCGATGTCGAACTTGTGTTATTACAAAACAACAGAAGCAAAACACCTGTCTATATACTCCTTTGCTAGTGTCTGATCATCCTTGGCAAGACCTCAGTATGGACTTCATTCTAGGATTACCTAAGACCCAAAGAAGCATTACTCCATCTTTGTAGTGGTCGATAGGTTCTCTAAGATGGCACACTTCATTCCTTGTTCGCAAACCTTTGACGCATATAGGGTAGCCCAACTTTTCTTAGACAGTGCGGTCAAGCTCCATGGCCTACCCAAGACCATTGTTTCTGATAGGGATGTTAGGTTCACCAGCTACTTTTGAAAAATGCTATGGCATCTGTTAGGGACCAAACTTAATTTTTCTACAGCCTTTCACCCCCAAACGGATGGACAAGTTGAAGTGGTGAACCATAGTCTAGGAAACCTTCTTAGGTGCCTTGTAGGTGAACACCTAGGGACGTGTGATCTATTACTACCTCATGCAGATCGCCTATAACAGCTCAGTAAATAGATCTATGCAAGAGTCCATTTGAGATAGTCACGGGTACAAGCCTAATCGTCCACTTGATTTAATTCCTTTATCCCTCCACACACGAGTCTCAGAGTCCGCACAAGCATTTGCACAGCATATTAGAGACTTACATAAGAACATTAGCTATAAAATAAATCTAAGTAATGAAACTTATAAAAGACCGGCTAACTTCCGAAGAAGAGCCAAAGAGTTCGGTGTAGGAGATTCTATCGTGGTTAGGCTTAAGCCTGAACGGTTCCCGCCAGGGACTGTTAAGAAACTTTACGCTCGCAGAGCTGGCCCCTTTAAAGTGATAGAGAAGGTAGGACCCAATGCATATTAGATCTACCCTCATATTGGGGCTTTAGCTCAACCTTCAATATTGCAGACCTAGTAGAGTATAGGGAACCGGCAGCGATTCATAGTGATTACTTTGGACCTAACCCTCCTTTCATGAGCGAACCTACCCAAGAGTGTCAACTACCAATTTAGCCTGAGCGAGGAGAGCGGATCGAGCGTATCCTAGATAATCAAGCCATTACGATCTAGAACCGCGGTTATCAATGCTATCTGGTCCGATGGCAGGGTCGCCCCAAATATGATGATTCATAGATTACTCGAGAGGACATACAACGCCTCGACCCAGACCTACTAGACAGATACCAGAGCCAGAACGACCCATACTCAATGGGATCGAGTTCTTTCCACCTCGAAAGAATTGGTGCGGACACCAGGATCAGGCAGAGGATTCTTAACCCTCTATGAATATATGATTAGTTTTGATTCAAGTCTTGAGTTAAAAATTAGGTTTAGTTTATTTTAATTTGAGTCCAGTCCAATTCAGTTTATTTTAATTTGAATCATGTTCAGCTCAATTTGTTTAATGTGAGTCATGTAGTAAGTTTATTTAGCTTACAAGAGAAGACACCGGTATGGTAGAAGAAGATAAGGCCTACAGATAGAAGCAGTGAAGGGACACCCAAATGCATGCTGCATAGATTTGAATTTTTATCCCTAAATTGTAGCAGTGAAGGATGCTCATATTACGGCTTAGTTCTTTTGGAAATTTTAACCCTGAATTCAGCCCAAAGAAGCAAGTGAAGGATGCCCAATATGGCCACCCCAAATTACTAAATTTTGAATTTTCTTTATGTATTCAAATTCAAAGGGCGCCGCTTAATCCACATTTTAGGAAGAAAGTGGGAGCCAATTTTAGAATTATTTTGAATTTTCTTTCATGAAAAGAAGCGCCTCTTTTTATTTCCATATTTGTATTTACTTGGGCCCCAAGTCTCTTATCCTATAAAAGAGACCCTCTTGTATGAAAAAAAAAGTATCGAATGATATGCTATGCACTAATACCGAGTATGCACTAATACCAAGTTTGCACTAATACCGAGTCTTGATTCAATACCGATATGGTATGATATGCTTAGTATGTGATAGTACGCATTGATATGGCATCCCATGCTTTTAGTGAATGGGCATCAAGACGGTACCATGTTGTTGTAAAGGAAGAAGATTTCCTTTCCTACACAAACAAAAACCTCAATCATATTAAGATTTAGTAACCAATGCTAAAGGTATATTAATGGCCTAGGTCCTTAGTACTAACTAAATCGCCTTGCTTGGCCAAGCTTGTCCATCTATGAATATTGCAATCCATGAACTAAGTATCACGCTAAAGCCTTATCAGCAATTGGACCACAATGCTGATTGCATGTCACTGCTTGGCAACACCCTAGTGCATGC
>UESW01004575.1:723064-749933 GCA_900491605.1 Calamus simplicifolius | reverse complement strand
GATTACAGATATCCACCAATTAAATTTAATTACTGACAATAATTTAATTGGTTTTATCCTTGAGACTTATCCACTTAACTTATTTGATGTATCGGATTCAAAATCCACTTGCAAGATTTGATACAATCAAAACTTATAAGCTTTCTCAAGGGGATATCATCAATCCAATTACAGGACGTGGATTCCTTCAACTATTAATATTCACCATATATAATGTTATTGCCCAACCCACTGAGTTTATTGACTCATATAGAATCTCACTCTATGTGTAATCAAAGCAATAATCACTACATACACGTGTCTAGAAATAGAATTCGGATTAAGAGCATAAGTAATCATAATATTCATGAGTTTTAAATTATTTTATAAAGTCAGTATAAAATAATTAACTCAACTGGGTCCTTCAATACACACAAAGTGTACTAGCACAAATAGTTAGAATAAACCATTCCCCGTAGTCAAGACAGACCTACTAAAAATTTGTGCTACAGTTCTACTGATGGTGTGTCCAATTCCATCTAAAACTGTGAACAATAAACTTGTATTCCAAAAGAACCGATGATCTAGTCTTCTGTGTGTAAGCCGTACTCTACACACTAGATCAAATACTCTTTGGAAATACTAGACACATGCACATATATATAGTAAATGGCACACATTGCTCAAAATGAATTCTCATTAAAAATGTAAAGACATAACATAAAGCATATCTTTTAGTCTATATCTCTATCAATCTCCCACTTAGACTCAAAGCAATGCTTGTACACATCTAACTCCCATGCCCTCTACATGTCTATCAAAAACTTTTGAAGTTAAACTCTTTGTAAAAGGATCTGCCAGGTTGTCCTCAGATGTAACCTTGGTCACCAGCACGTCACCTCTTTGCACGATGTCACGTATCAGGTGATACTTACGCTCAATGTGTTTAGATTTCTTATGGGTCCTGGGTTCCTTCGAATTAGCAACTGCCCCACTATTATCACAATAAAGTGTAATAGGTAATTGCACTGAAGGTATCACACTAAGATCCAAAAGAAAGTTTCTTAGCCAAACAGCCTCTTTTGCAGCTTCAGATGCAGCCACATACTCAGCTTCCATGGTAGAGTCAGCAACACAAGTCTGCTTCACACTCCTCCAGCTAATTGCTCCACCACCCAAAGTAAACACATATCCCGAGGTTGATTTCCTAGATTCATTATCTGATTGGAAGTCCGAATCTGTATATCCTATAGGCACAAGACTATCTGCTTGGTAAACTAACATATAATCTTTAGTCCTTTTCAGGTACTTAATTATATGTTTTACTGCAGTCCAATGTTCTCGCCCAGGGTTAGACTGAAATCTGCTAACCATGCCTACGGCAAAACAGATATCAGGTCTAGTACATAGCATAGCATACATTAGGCTTCCTACTGCAGAAGCATAAGGAACTGCCTTCATACTTTCTATCTCTTCAGGTGTCTTAGGACACTGATCCTTAGATAGAGAAATTCCATGCCTGAAAGGAAGAAATCCTTTCTTGGAATTATGCATACCAAAACGGGTGAGAATTTTATCGATATAAGTGGCTTGAGATAAGCATATCATCCTTTGCTTGCGATCTCGCAAAAGCTTGATCCCTAGGATGTGACTTGCTTCTCCCAAGTCCTTCATATCAAATTGTCCAGATAACCATACCTTGACCGAAGATAACACTCCCATATCGTTTCCAATAAGTAAGATGTCATCCACATATAGCACCAGAAACACCAAAGTTTTTCCATCACGCTTCTTGTACACACATGACTCGTCAGGACTTTGATCAAAACCATAAGATTTAATAGCTTGATCAAAACGAGTATTCCAAGATCTAGATGCCTGCTTAAGTCCATAAATGGACCTCTTAAGCTTGCACACCAAGTGCTCCTGGCCTTTTACTATAAAACCGTCTGGTTGCATCATGTAAATGCACTCGTCAAGATTTCCATTAAGGAAAGCTGTCTTGACATCCATTTGCCAAACTTCGTAATCGAAATGAGCTGCAATGGATAAGAGAATCCGGATAGACTTAAGCATAGCTACTGGTGAAAAGGTTTCCTCATAGTCGATCCCTTCTTTCTGAGTAAAACCTTTTGCAACTAGCCTAGCCTTGAAGGTTTCCACCTTCCCGTCTGCTCCTCTCTTCTTCTTATAGATCCACTTGCATCCGATGGGTTTTACTCCCTCGGGTGGTTCTACAAGATCCCAGACCTGATTAAAGTGCATAGACTCTATCTCTGATTTCATAGCATTTTGCCAAAGAGTTGCATCTTTATCCTGTAATGCTTCATTGTAGCTACTGGGTTCAGTATCCAGTTCATCAGAGATTCTGTCATATGACTCTCCAAGGAACATATACCGTTTAGGTGTATTTACAACCCTCCCACTACGACGAGGCACAACCTGATTGTATGTGCTTGTAGTAATACGATCTGACTCTGATCCTTGTGCTCCATCAACCTGCACTGGTTCTGAAACTGGTGCATTAATGGTATCCTTTTGTATCAGTTCAGGGTCAGTTCGTGTTACTATACTTCTCCCACTACGAATAGTTATTGGGAAGTTTGGGAACCTACTTTCTTGTGGTGTTTCTGCTTGTACTATTGGTATTAAAGGAGCCAGTCTAGTTTTATCGCCTCTCAACTCTTCTAGAGCAATTTTACTTCTGGGTTTGTGGTCTATAATATAGTCCTCCTCCAAGAATCGGGCATTGGTGCTAACAATGACCTTCTGATCCTTAGGACAATAAAATAAACCACCTTTTGTTCCTTTAGGATATCCAACAAAGAAGCATACATCTGTCCTTGATTCCAACTTATCTGGTTTACCTTTTAGTACATGTGCTGGACAACCCCAAACCCGAACATGTCTTAGACTAGGCTTGCGCCCAGTCCACAGTTCTGTGGGTGTCTTAGGTACTGACTTAGATGGTACCAAGTTAAGAATATATGCAGCTGTCTCTAATGCATATCCCCAAAACGAAATAGGTAAGTCTGAATAACTCATCATAGATCTAACCATATCCATAAGAGTCCTATTCCTTCTTTCAGCTACACCATTCTGCTGTGGCGTACTAGGTGCAGACAACTGGGATTCAATCCCAGCATCTAATAAGTAATCTGTGAACTCCCCTAAGAGGTACTCGCCACCACGATCGGATCGTAGTGTCTTGATATTTTTACCATGACGGTTCTCCGTTTCTGCCTTAAAAATTTTAAATTTTTCAAAGCATTCAGACTTACGGCGCATCAGATAAATATACCCATATCTTGAGTAATCATCAATAAAAGTGACAAAGTACTCAAAACCACCTCTAGCTTGGATGTTCATTGGGCCACACAAATCAGAGTGAACCAATTCTAATATCTCCTTAGCTCTATTGCCTTTGGCCGAGAATGGCCGCTTGGTCATTTTTCCTTCTAAGCAAGATTCACAGACCGGTAGTGCCTCTACTTCCAATGAACCTAATGGTCCATCTTGAACCAGTCTAGAAATCCGTCTTAGATTTATATGACCTAGGCGCAAGTGCCAAAGATAAGTTTGATTCATTTCAGAAGGATGTTTTCTCTTACATGGTCTATTATTGTTATTCACTTCATTTAGTTGCACAGTAGGAGAAACAGGATTAATAATATAAAGACCATCCACCAATGTACCAGAACAGATAAAATGTTTATTTTTCTTAATAACAACGGAGTCATTAAAATAAACTGAATATCCATCATCAACCAACTTAGAAACTGAAATTAAATTCCTTCTAATTGAAGGTACAAAAAAACAGTCTTTTAATATTAAAATTCTATTTCTACTAAAAGAAAAGCTAAAATCTCCCACTGCAACTACTGACACTCTCGTGCCATCTCCCAGAAATATGTAAATCTCTCCATCACTTAGCTGCCGGGTCTGCTGGAACCCCTGCAAAGAATTGCAAACATGATTAGTGGCTCCCGTATCTACACACCAGCCACTGGTAGATAACAGCACTAAACAAGTTTCAACTACAAGTGAATGAGATATACCTCTAGCCTGTTTCCTGGCAAGCCAAACTGGACATTGCTGCTTCCAGTGACCTGGCTGCTTGCAGACGAAGCACTTTCCCTTCTTTTTTATTTCCCCATTGGGCTGTGGGGCCTGATGCTGTTTTTTTTCTGAACCTTTTTCTTCTTCTTAGCATGAGACTTCGAAGAAGAACCTTTTTCAGTAACCATAGCAACTGCAGGCTTCTTAATGAAACTCTCTGCTACCTGAAGTTCTTTAAGTAGCTCTGCCAAGTGAAAAATTCATTTTGTTCATGGTGTAATTTAGGCAGAACTGCTTAAAGAATCAGGTAGGGACTGGAGAATGATATCAACTTGGGTTTCCCCATCCATCTCCGCTCCAAGGATCTCCAGTTCATTCAGAAGGACTAATCATCTTTAGAACATGATCCCTGACAGGAGTTCCTTCAGCCATATTAGTGTTCATCAGTTCTTTCATCGCAGTCTGCCTAGCTGCACGACTCTGATCCCCAAACATTTCTTTGAGGTTGAACATCATGTCATAGGCAGAGGGCATAGATTGATGCTGATGTTGCAGAACATTTGACATAGATGCCAATATGTAACACCGCGCCATCTCATCAGCCTTAACCCACTTACGGTAAGCTTGGGACTCCTGATCTGAAGCCCCTTCACCGGGCTCTGCGGGACAGACCTGAGTGAGCACATACTTGTACCCTTCTGCAGTTAACACTATATCCAGGTTTCTTTTCCAATCAATGTAATTAGGACCAGTCAATTTGTTTTCTTTGAGTATCACAGCAAGTGGATTGAAAGAAGACATTTTAATCCTGAGAATCATTCATACATCAAATAAGATATAATGAGCAATAAACTTTAAATTCAAAATTATAAGTAGGGCCCCTCAACCACTACAAATAAAAGAATTTGCCAGCAGCCTAGTACATTTTGAATAGTATGCCTCGATGGGAGGACGTCTACTACTCATCATTTATCTAGACAGATAAAACCTATTAATTTTACTATCTAGGTAAAAGGTAACATACCAAGTAAAATTAATTAGCTGGCTAACTTTGGTCATATAAATATTTGTAGTGACTCCGATGGGGAGGATACCAATATTTATACCTAAGTGTATACCATCACTCAATGCTAGATCCATTGTCCCATGGTGGATCCCTCAGATGGAGAGGTAATCCAACATTAACAACTACCAGGGATTATTCTTGGTGAGCTGGCAATCAATTTCATCCTATGGGGAGGAAAGCACTAATGCTAACACGTGAAATTAACTACCTCACCAATAAACAAGTGATGGGACCATGGGATTTAAATGTGATTAATTCCCTCTCCCACTTAGTTATTTAAACAATATTTTGAGGGTATTAAAACTTGTGTTTGATTATCTTATAAACACAAACAGCAAGTGATTATCCAATTAACCATGTTCTCCTAGTTATAGACATAAGAACAAAAGGATAAACAATCAAGCAAGTATGCAACATAACCAATATAAACAAGATAAATAAAATCCCTGTTATTATGGTCAAAATTCTCCATGCAGATGAAGATCTCGTTGCACCATGATTGCTACTTTGCTCGACGATTTGCCGCTTCGCATACGGGGGTCTGGGGGCTGGCCCCCAGCGGGGATCGACCTGCAACGAGATGGCGTGATTTCCTTCGGATTTCCTTCCGAAATTTGCTCTTGATTCCTTCAGATTTTCCTTCAGAATCCTTTCTGCAACGGATTCTCTTCAGAATCCTATCTACTTTTTGATCATATCCTACAACGATTCTCCATAGAATCCTATCCTGCATCCGATTCTCCTTAGAATCCTATCCTGCAATTTGCAGCAGGTCATCTTCCTCCATGGAGCCGCACCAGATTACAAAAATCCTATGCCTCCATATAGGAGTTCACATGCTACGTATTTACAAACACAAAGCTCTCAAAAAACCGGAGCATACATGCTATAAAATATTACAATGATCCTAGCCTCCTTAAACCGGAGTTCACAAAACAGATCTAAGCAATATTAAATCAGAACACATACATTCATGTGACCATAATAACAGGATAGAAACCTGCAAAACAACGTTAGCAGCAAGCACGATCCATCCCACGCATGCATATTCCGATTAATGGAGAACATGGCCGCATTATTCATATACAGTATCAGCCGTGGCTCTGATACCACTGTTGGGGAGCGCGGAATACCCCAAGATCACGGCTATAGCGTATATGAGTAATGCAAAAATCTTTTACCGTTCTAATCTATGAGTATAAGATATACCTTCAGACTTGAACTTTGGAACACTTGATTTGATTGCTCGACCTCAACCTTTTGGCCTTCCGCCGTATTCCCGAAATACCTTCTTCTCTCACAAGATGGTGGGATCTCTTCGGCCGACCTAGGATTTCTTGTTTTTCTTTTTCCAAAACCGTTCTCAAAACCTTAACCCTAGCAACCAACTTAGAGGATATTTATAGGGCTACAACAGGGACCAATAGGCAAATATGAAAAGGACTTCCCACGTAATTAAATCTCCTAATCCTATCCCGGGTTAGGATTCAATTACGTAAATTACAATTCATTCCACTAAAGAATTATAATTGTACTCCTAATCATATTCGAATTTATATTTTCGAGCCTTAATATTAAATACTTATTATCTCCCCACGTTAAGATTACAGATATCCACCAATTAAATTTAAATACTGACAATATAATTTAATTAGCTGTTATTATCCTTGAGACTTATCCACTTAACTTATTTGATGTATCGGATTCAAAATCCACTTGCAAGATTTGATACAATCAAAACTTATAAGCTTTCTCAAGGGGATATCATCAATCCAATTATCATGACGTGATTCCTTCAACTATTAATATTCACCATATATAATGTTATTGCCCAACCCATTGAGTTTATTGACTCATATAGAATCTCACTCTATGTGTAATCAAAGCAATAATCACTACATACACGTGTCTAGAAATAGAATTCTGATTAAGAGCATAAGTAATCATAATATTCATGAGTTTTAAATTATTTTATAAAGTCAGTATAAAATAATTAACTCAACTGGGTCCTGTTCAATACACAAAGTGTACTAGCACAAATAGTTAGAATAAACCATTCCCCGTAGTCAAGACAGACCTACTAAAAATTTATGCTACAATTTTACTGATGGTGTATCCAATTCCATCTAAAACTGTGAACAATAAACTTGTATTCCAAAAGAACCGATGATCTAGTCTTCTGTGTGTAAGCCGTACTCTACACACTAGATCAAATACTCTTTATAAATACTAGACACATGCACATATATAGTAAATGACACACATTGCTCAAAATGAATTCTCATTAAAATATAAAGACATAACATAAAGCATATCTTTTAGTCTATATCTCTATCAGTACTTTGTCCTGCATGGCACTTAGTTTCTGCACTTTCAGCTGGTACGTATCTCTGATATCATATTATAATGATCCAGGCCCGCAAATCTCCGAACCCGTTTCGTGACATAAAAACAAGATGGAAAAGGTTCACATCAACTTAGGCCATCATAGCTCAAAAAGAGATCCAATTGGTACTTACCCACATCTTCCTTAACTGGTTATAAACTATTCAATCTTTCCTCAATTTTTCAATGTAGGACTACATGGGAGGGTATCACAGACAAGAACCCAGATTTGTTCAGGCATGTTGACTACTTAATTAGACTCCATGATAATCTTCTAGGATGAAATAAATTCATGGCGATTGTTGCAGGAGAAACAGAACTCTGATTGCAAAACTGAGTATAACTCCACCGAGTTCAGAAGTCTTTACTTCCCCGCACAATATTAACAGCCTTTCTTCATTCAATGTTTGGGCTTTTTCTTTCCAGAAGCATTTTAATTAATACTTCCTTGGTTATTACAGATGTTATTCACAACAGGTATTGCTCCAACGTTTGGAACAATTTTCTGTTTAATGTAATGGGCACAATTTGTTTATAATGTTTGGAACAAGATAATATCAACTTGTTGGTGAAATATACAGAACACACAGGATCTGTTTACGTAATGGGCTCAATTTGTTTTCATTGGAATAACAAAGCTCTCAAATTGTACAGCCCATTGAGGATGTTGAAAGGACAGGATTCTACAGAGAAAATTCTGCAGGAATTTATTCTGCTCTACTGTATGTATATGTACACGTAACAACTGAACTTCTGAATTGACAGTTGTCATGCTTCCAATGGCTAAAAGATATCAATTCTCATGCTTTAATGGAAAATCCCTGTTTGGTGGTTGCTTGGTTGGTATTATTCAATGAGTTGGTTTCTTTCTTCTGTTGCTTTTCATCTTCATCCATTTTTATCAGGTTGCTATTGAGATTCCATATACCATGCTCCAGACTGTGTTGCATGGCGTATTAATTAGCGTACAGCATAATAAAATATAACTGGACAGCTGCCGAGTTCTTTTGGTAACTATTCTTTATGTTGTTAATCTTTATACTCCACATAATATGGGATGATGTCAATGTCACTGATCCCTAGTTCAGACACTGCTACAATGGTTTCCTCTGAATTCTATACAATATGGAATCTCTTTGCAAGCTTTGTGATTACTCATCCTTGTAAGATCAAACTTCACTCTTTATAATTTGTTTTTTCTATACTGAGTTAAGCAGCAACGGTTTATGGTTGAGAATGGATGTTATCTATCTGGTACATTAGGACACCTTGTAGAGCTTGATTGTTTCACCATTTGGAAACAACTAATGTTACAGACCCTGGTGAATTCATCATGGACGACTTCTTAAGGAGGTACTTGTAAGTTTGGGTGTCGCACGTTCAAAGTACATGAAAGTTACACATATTTGAAAGTTTAGGCTATTTAAGTTCTCATATTTCTAAGTCATTTGGGTCGGCGTGTGATCCAAAAATAAAGAGCATGTGAGTTATGGATGTATATGGGCTTGTGTTTGAGTGCTTTCTTACATGGCTTAGAAGGGAGTTTTTTTTGAAAGAATGTTTAATAACTTAATTGTAGGTTACGGGACTGGGTACATGGGGATTGAGCTTAGGTTATCTGGATAAGAGTTTGTTAGGAAATTGTTTGAGCTGATGTGGAGAAGTTTTATTATCCAAAATAGATGATTATTTAAGGTTCTTCTGAATGTAATCGGATAGATCAAGATCAAAAAAATAAAAGCATTCTTTTTTTCTTCTATATTTGTCTATATTTATCTATTCTTTTTTTTTAATTTTTCTTATGTGTTTGATCTGATGGAAGCTACACAATAAATGATATCAGAGTGATAAAGAGTGTTTGAGAAAAAAAAAAATGAAAGAAATCAGATCTTAGATCCATCTCTAACAAAAAAAAAAAAAAAAAAGACATTAATTTCACGGAAAGAGGACGACGCGTGATGTGGGACCTTGATTCGTTGTTTGGAGCTCGGATCACGGGTGTATGTGAGGAAGACTTCCGTTCTCCCACATTAATTCCACGGAAGTTTTTTCTCGTAGTTGATGAAAACAAGTCACGGAAGGGTATGGCTTCGGTCAACGTGAAGGGCTTTCTCCTCTTAACTCACGTGAAGAAGTATCCCACACGGAAAAGCTCTCCCAAGAAGACGTGCGTGCGTCTTCGTCCAGGCTTCCGTGAGGAGAGTTAACGCCAGATTGAAGACGTGAGAAGCTAGATTGAAGACGTGAGGAGAACGGTGCATGGATTGAACCAGTAACCAAAGGAAAGAGAGACGTGATAACTAACTGCTAACAATTTGATTGATTGTAATAAGTAAAGAAAGGCTAAGCATCTTATCTAAGAAAAGGCTATAAAAGAGGATTTCAATCAGAATTTTGCCTTTAGGTTTTTTTTTTTTTTTTTCATTCATCTATGTGATTGCTATTTATGACCCGAGTGGAAGCAAAGTTGAGTTTGAAAGATTTAATGAAAAAAAAAGTTTTCTATATGGAAGATGAGGATTGAGGATTTACTAATACATAATTTTTTTGATATTGCTTTAGAATCAAAGCTTGAGAAGATGTCAGAAGTGGATTGGTTGTCTCTTAAGAAGAGAACATGTGCAGCAATCAAAGGGTGTCTTGCTGATTCGGCTTTGTACAGTATCCTAAATGAGAAGAAATCGAAGGGACTTTGGGCCAAATTGCATTTCTTGTACATAGGCAAAATATGTGAAATAAACTTATGTTGAAGAAATAATTATATAGTCTTCAGATGCAGAAAGGCGTAGATATTGTTCTTCATATTCAGAAATATGATAGGATATGCAATGATTTGATGACTCTTGATGTTAAGATGGAAGAAGATAAATCTCTTCTCTTGTTATGTTCAATGCCTATGTCTTATGATCCTCTTGTTACTACACTGCTTTATGGAAAAGAAACATTACTTTATGAAGATATTGTGTCTGTGTTGAAATCCAATGAGCAACAAAAAAAGATAGCAGGAGAAGGTGTACCTCAGAAGGGCCTCACGGTGGGAGAGAGAATCGGCACAGGCAAGGAGGTTAGCAAGCACAGGGGCCGATCCAAGTCCAAGTCAAAGAAAGGCAAAGGCAAGTTCAGGTGTTACAAGTGTAATGGGATTGGACACATAAAAAAGAATTGTCCTCTTTGGAAGAAACCTCAAAAAGAGAAGAAAGGCAAGGAATATGTCAGAAGATGTAGGGGTCAAGGAGGACATCTTGGTGGTTTTACATGCACACAGAAGTATAGCAGACAGTTGGTTACTTGATTCAGCATGCTCAGATCATTATACACTGCAACAGTCCTGGTTTGCAGATTATACTAAAATTAATGTGGTGAATGTGACATTATGGGATAACCATTCTTGCAGGGTAGCAGGAGTTGGCACAGTTAGGATCAGGATGTTTGATGGGGTTGTGAGAACTCTTACTCATGTGAAACATGTTCCTGACTTGAAGAAGAACCTAGTGTCTTTGGGGTATCTAGAGGAATGGATTTGGCTTCAATTGCCATTCTGGAAATGGTGTACTCAACATCATAAAAGGTGCCATGGTTGTGATGAGGGGAAAGAGGCTGGAAAATAATTTGTATTAGCTGGTTGGATCTGTGATGCATGAAGGGTCTAGACAGCGGCAGTACACAGTTAGCAGGATATGTACCGCATATGGTACTACCATCTTGGTCACATAGGAGAGCGGGGCATGAGGGTGCTGATGAAGGATAGGAGGATTCCAGCTTTGGATGAGGGTGTTGCAGAGGTCTGTGAGCCATGTCAGATGGGCAAGCAACATAAGGTAAATTTTTTACCAGTTCAATGCACAGTACAAGTCCCTTAGAGCTAGTATACAGTGATGTTTAGGATCCAGCTTCAGTTTCGGGAAGGAATGGGGCTAGATATTTCATGACTCTGATTGATGATTTTTCAAGGAAGGTCTGTGTACATTTCTTGAAGGAAAAGTCAGAGGTCTTCTCTAAATTTCAAGCATGGCAGGCTGAGGTGGGAAGGAGATAATGAGATATATAAAGGTGGTGTGGTCTGATAACGGTGGAGAATTTACAAGTAAGAAGTTTTTGAAATTTTGCACAGATGAAGGCATCAAAAGGTAATTTTCAGTGGTTAGAACTCCTCAGCAAAATGGAGTGGCTGAGAGAATGAACCGAACTCTCATGGAGAAAGCTAGATGTATGAGATTGCAAGTAGGATTACTTAAAATGTTTTGGGTGGACACAGTTGGCACAACAGCCTACTTGGTGAACAAGTCTTCTCATGTTAAGCTTGATGGGAGGTTACCAGAGGATGTGTGATCTGGTAGACAGATGGAGCTTAGCCATATCAGAGTTTTTGGATGTACAGCATATGTACATGTGGATGCCAGTCAGTGACTAAGTTGGATGCCAAAGATTGAAAAATGGCGTTCATTAGATATCCGCGAGGAGTCAAGTGATACAGGCTATGGGATCCCTTGGAGTAGAAGGCCATGATCAGCAAGGATGTAGTTTTTGATGAGAGCTCAATCCTTAATAAGCAGAAGATGGTAGAGGTTCAACTGGAGGCCCAGTCGGATGCGGGTGGGCAGTAGGAGGCTCAGCAGGGTGCAGCTGAGCAACTAACCTCTTATGATATTTTACCTTTTGTAGGATCGTCACGACGACATGAGATTCAGGTGGAGTACACTTCAGATATGTCTTCACAACGGGGATTGGCCAGATGCATGCTCACGGTAGAGATGAGCAAAGGGAGGAGTCACATCTTGGGATAGGCATCGACATTGCGCTGTATAAGCCAAAGATGATCATTCGGCAACTGGAGCGATATAGGTTTGGCGAGACCATGTCATATGCATTGGTGGCTGCCAGTGGAGGACCGGTTATCTACTAGGAGGTAATGACAAGCCAAGATAGAGATAGAAGGGTCCAGCTATGGCGAAAGAGATGCAGTCCCTGCAGAAGAATCAGACTTGGCAGTTGGTGTACTGCCAAGTGGAAAGAAACCCATTGGTTGCAAATGGGTATTTCAATGTAAAGAAGGAGCCACAGAGAAGGAGGGGATCAGGTATAAGGCCAGGTTAGTGGCCAAAGGATTTTCTCAGAAAGAAGGCATTGACTACAATGAGGTGTTCTCACCAATGGTATGACATACATCTATCAAGATGTTGCTGAGCATTGTAGCAGTGCAGAATTTAAAACTGGAGCAGATGGATGTTAGGACGGCTTTCCTTCATGGGGATTTGAAGGAGGAGATTTATATGGAGCAGCCGGAGAGGTTCATAGAACCAGGGACAGAAAGAAGGTATATCGTTTGTAGAGATTCTTGTATGGTTTGAAGCAGTTGCTGCGTTAATGGTACCTGCGGTTTGATACCTTTGTGAGGAGCATTGGCATGTCTAGATGTGAGTATGATTCCTGTGTTTATTTTTAGATTTTAGAAGATAATTTCATATTATACTTGCTTTTATATGTGGATGATATGTTAATTGCATGCAAGAGTAAAGCTGTTGTAGAGGATGTAAAGACAGCATTGCCAGCCGAGTTTGAAATGAAGGATTTAGATCCTGCTACACGAATTTTGGGGATAAAAATTTTCAGGGACAGAGATAGGAGGTTGCTTCATTTATCTTAGGGGATTTATATCAGGAGGGTCTTAGAGAGGTACAGTATGGATAGTGCAAAGCCAGCCGCATTACCATTGGCCGGTCACATTAAGCTCTCCAAGACTGTCACCAAGTTCTGAGATAGAGGTCGAGGAGATGTCCAGAGTATCTTATGCTTCAGGAGTCGGCAGTCTTATGTATGCTATGGTATGTTGTAGGCCTGACCTTGCATATGCTGTTAGACAGGTTAACAGATTCATGGCTAGTCCGGGTAGAGCACATTGGAGATCTCTGAAAGGGATCTTTAAATATCTTATTGGCACAGTCAGTGTTGGTGTATGCTATGGGTATAGTAGCATAGAGGATGGCACTAGGCTGATCATGGAGGCTCAGGATCGGATATGTAACATCCTGAAAACCTTGTAATTTATTGAAAATATTAATGGCATTTTTCATTTGAAATAAAAGTCAGAGAGTTTCAGTGAAGTGTGGGTGTGTTGGCCTTTTGATAAATGTAAAGAGAAGAAATTTTGGAGTAAATAAGTATATTTTTGAGTACTAATGAGTTTTGATTTAAGAATTGAGAGATTTAAGTTTAATGGGCTTAAATCATAAGAAAAATCAAGTTAGTTTGAGTTTTATCCTTAAATGATATTTTTTAGTAGTTGGAGTCGACACTATTTGGAGTAGAGTCGACTCTGGCATGGTTTTAAACTTTCGGCACGCTTTAGAGTCGACACCTGCAGAGGGGGAGTCGACACATGCAGAGAAAATAGAAGGTTAGCATTTCTGTTGCAATATTAGAGCCGATACCAGATTTTCTAGAGCCGACACTATTTTTATTAGAGCCGACACCATATTTTCTGGAGACAACACCTATTTTTGCTGAGCCGACACCAAATCTGTTGGAGCCGACTCTAAGACGATCGATTTTCTGGTTAAATCTTAAAAATTTCATATTTATTCGTTTTAAGTCCGATTTGAGTGCTATTTGAACCGTTAGATTTCTAAAATTGAGCTCTTCAAGTTGGTATAGTCTTTTCTTAGAAATGTTATAAAAGTATCGATTTAAATAAAAATAATAATCTGAGCTATAAATCGATTAAAAAATGTTATATCGGGGGCAAATTTGGAAAAGGCTCTGATGTCAATTGCTAATTATGCTAAGGAAAATTTGGAAAAGAAAATCTAAGGGCAAAATATCATGGTTATAAGTGAGCCATGTGTTTTTCCAAAAAGCATGTGTTAAAGGTGTTTGAGGCAAAATGGGATTTTGGCATGCCTTAGCCCTTAAGTCACCCATGACTTGGTCCCCAAGTCATTAGAGAAAAAGGAAAAACATGGGTTCAGCCAGAGAAAAGAAAGAAAGAAAGAAAGAGAGAAAGAAGAGAAGAAAAGAGAGGAAGAGGAAGAAGAAGAAGAGAAAGAAAGAGGAAAAAAGGGAAGCTTGGGGTTTGTGCTTGACTCCAGGTAAGCTATAGTTTCCCTAGACCTTGCATGACTTTAGATTTTCTTATGATTCTTATATTTTGAGGTAATAGTGGAAGAATCTTGAGAAGAGAAAGGATAGAAGAAAATAATGAGATATTAGAGGATAGAGCATGTATGCATGCATGGTTTCTTGGGGAAAAACCTCGTGTGGAGGTAATCCTAATAGCTATCGTATATGTATGTTGACGTAGGTCAAGAGGATTATTTCAGGGAGCCGGAATACCGGAGTTGAGTACCAGTTAAGGAGTAACCTGCTAAGGTGAGTGGGTTTCTCATCAAGCAATGAAAAGTAAATTTGAGCTGCTATAATGAGATTAATACCTAGTTGTGGTATGTTATGTTTAGTAAAGTATTATGTATGTTTTAAATCTGAAAAATGAGAACCTAGTATATGATATTCCGATACATGAGTTTTGAGCATGAGCTTTAAGCATAAAGAAATAAGCATGAGTTTTAAGCATGAGTTTTAAGCATAAAGAAATAAGTATGAGTTTTAAGCATGAGTCTTAAGCATAAAGAAATAAGCATGAGTCTTGAGCATAAAGACAAAGCATGAGTTTAGATGAGGGGATTGTTAATGTATACATAGCATATTTGCATGATAAAGCTTTACAAATGATGTATGTATCATACTGAGCATCATACAACTATGGGTTGATCACCCTTTAGAATGTATTGTAGCATGAGCATTGCACGCTACTATTGAGTCGGCACCTCCTTGCGAACAGATCGTGATGAACCCCAGAATCAGAGGTGAGTGCACGCTTGACCAAGCCAGTGGGGCAGGTTGTAAGCAGCCCGTGGGGCATGAATCATAGCTTAGCGGAGCTGGTTATTATATATAGCCCATGGGGGCAGAAAGGAAACCCGAGGTTCCAGGGTTAAGAACAAAGTACTTTGCCGGGTGAACCGCACGGGTAAGGGGTGCTATTTATGCGGGGATCCTGTTGCTAGTCACTCACCCGATAAGAAGTACACCTACAGGAGGGTGACTGTAGGATGGTACCTCAGAGGCATTACACACATAGCCCAGTATCATAAGATTTAAAAGCATATATTGTGATTTAAAAAGGGCCAGTGGGCCAAGTAGTTATCCTAAGAGGAAGAGTTTACATGAGATGCCAGTGGGCAAGCAGATTCCGATGGGAATCTAAAAATTTAATAAAGAAAGTCTGGGCTGTAGATAAAGAATGCATATTTTCATATTGTAATACATGGATTTTTATCTTAATGAGTTATCTTTTAGTGAAAAGTTATTGTAGAGTATTTCAATACTGGTATATTATTTGAAGAATAAGCTACATTTTACTTTATCTGATATCATATTAAAAATATACTTTGAGTTATACAAGCTATATGGTATCAGCATGCAGTTAAAAATGTGAGGTTATGGTTCTCTATTTCTCCATAGTTAGATGGTTATCCAATCACTGGGACTTAGGTCTCACCCCTCTATGATTGAAATTTTCTTTCAGATCAGTGAGTATTTTTGCCAGGGTCACAGGATAAGCATGACAGAACCCTTAGCGGGTGAAGCTTGCTTGGATGCAAGGGTGTATAGATGATAGCCTTGTATATTGAGTTAGTGTGAGATGATATTTGTATATTTGCATATGTGTATGTGTACAGTGAGATATGGTGATGTATCAGACTTATTTAGATATGAATACAAGTCTTATGTTTTGGAGAAGATTATGAGTATGGTGTATGTACTTATGATTTTGATATCGATTGTGAATGTGATCTTGTAAACTGCCTGAGGAATGTTATGAATAATATTATCTGAGCAGGTTGATGCTTAGTGTTGATTGAGTGATGTGCATATATATTTGAGATGATAATAAAAAGTTTTTAACAGGATATTTTTAAGTGTCTGCCACTTATGATAATTAGTTGGGGTTCTCAAGCTCTTTATGAAGCGCTACATAAAGACTAGCAAAACTCTATCCGATTACCACAGGTGTGCAGGTGTGTTGTCAGTGGCCCTATAGAGAAGGGGGAGCTGACGAGTTTTGGTATCAGAGCCCTAGGTTATTAGGTCCTAGGGGAATAAGTATGAGTATGAGTCTAGGATGATTGCATGATTATGATTATAGTTATTGAATGATGAAACTGATGTAATGAATAATGTCTTGTATGACGATTACTACAAAGGCATCTAGAGAGACAGAGCAATCCTTAGGCAGAGATAGAAGCAAAGGTCAAAGTAGACTCAGAAGGTCAGTTAAAAGAAGTCAAATTGATAGAATGGCTTCTAGTGATTCTACCGAGCCAGTATCTAATGAGGCTAGGGTAAGGGCATCTTCAGAGCAGATGCCAGAGTCTTCTTCACAGTCTATTACCCTGTGCTAGTGGACCCATCTCGGGCACAGCCTCAGGGGACTAGTATGCCAGAGCTGGTAAGCATGATTACTCAGGCTATGGCAGCAGCTGTGGGTGCTAGTTCCAGCCTTTCAGCTAAAAATTTGAAGGTTGTGAGGAATGTGGAAAGAGCCAGGAAGTTAGGGGCTCTGGAGTTCCAGGGAACTACTGATCCTATTCAGGCTGAGGCATAGCTGCAGAGGATCGAGAGAGATTTGATGTGATGGGATGCTCTGAGGAGCATAGGTCCTAGGCGGCCACAAGTATGTTAGGCCCCTAGCCGGCCCTCGGGCTGGTCCTAGGCAGCCACAGCTATGTCAGGCCCCCAGCCGGCCCTCGAGCTAGTCCTGGACGGCCACAGTTATGTTAGGCCCCTAGCCGGCCCTCGGGCTGGTCCTAGGCGGCCACAAGTATATCAGGCCCCTAGCCGGCCCTCGGGCTGGTCCTAGGCGGCCACAGTTATGTCAGGCCCCTAGCCGGCCCTCGGGCTGGTCCTGGGCGGCCACAGCTATGTTAGGCCCCTAGCCGGCCCTCGGGCTGGTCCTAGGCGGCCACAGTTATGTCAGGCCCCCAGCCGGCCCTCGGGCTGGTCCTGGGCGGCCACATCTATGTTAGGCCCCTAGCCGGCCCTCGGGCTGGTCCTAGGCAGCCACAGTTATGTCAGGCCCCAGCCGGCCCTCGGGCTGGTCCTGGGCGGCCACAGTTATGTTAGGCCCCAGCCGCCCCTTGGGCTGGCTTCGAATGGCCTCAACATATAACCCAAAAAGGGCATGGACGCCCTAGGCCAGCATAAGAAATTCTCGAAGGTTTAAACTTGGATTCTAGGCGGTCCCGAGCCAAGGCCTGAGGCCAGCTTGGCACCTAATGCTTTTGGAATCAGCACCAGCTCTATCTATCAACCTCAACAGCTCTATCACAGCCTTAGTGGCTCTATCCCTCTGTCCCAGCGGCATCATTACGACCTTAGCGGAATTATTATAGCCTTAGCGGCTCTACCGCTCTGCCTCATCGGCTCTATCGACCTCAACGGTTTTATTGCAGCCTCGTTGGCTCTATCTCTCAGCCTGCGTTAGTGCAGCTCCAGTAGCTCTATTTTTGTCTTGCCAACTAGTTAACGAGCGTCTCCCCCCCAAAAAATTGGGCGTACACTGCTTTAAGTGGCGGGCACAAGGTAATAAACCTACCCCAATATTATTTAAAAATTTTTTACACTCCTTCAGCTTGGTTAGTGAGGACCTACAATCTCAAGGAGCGTAGGGGGCATCTGATAGGACCAGTTAACAGGCCCATGGGTAATAAAATAAAAATTTTCGAACAATTTTTCTAGGCGGCCATCTTCGGCGGCCTTCCTAAGCGGCTTAGTTCCTAGGCGGCCTCGCTAGCCTATTGGGTTTTCTTCAAGGGCGCAGCGGGCATTTAATTCCGTTCACAGCTTTGCTCCCTGTTGAAATAAATGCCCGTCATAATGAAGAGAGAGAACAAATGGAAAAATAGCTATGTGATGTGACCGCCTTTTTGTCATTAATGTCCCATAGGCAAATCAATAGGCAGCGTTTAATGATACAGAACCAAAAGAAAATCCTAGGCGGCCTTTCATCCTAGGCGAAGGAAGTCCTAAGCGGCCCCCTCCTTAACAATCCTAGGCAGCCTTTCATCCTAGGCGGAGGAAGTCTTGAGCGGCCCCCTCCTTAACAATCTTAGGCGGCCTTTCATCCTAGGCGGAGGAAGTCTTGAGCGGCCCCCTCCTTAACAATCTTAGGCGGCCTTTCATCTTGAGCGGCCCCCTCTTCACAATAATTCTAGGCGGCCTTTCATCTTAAGCAGCCCCCTCCTCACAATAATTCTAGGCGGCCTTTCATCTTGAGCGGCCCCCTCCTTAACAATCTAAGACGGCCTTTCGTCTTAAGCGCCCCCCTCCTCACAATAATTCTAGGCGGCCTTTCATCTTAAGCGGCCCCCTCCTCACAATAATTCTAAGCGGCCTTTCATCTTGAGCGGCCCCCTCCTTAACAATCTTAGGTGGCCTTTCATCTTAAGCGGCCCCTCCTCACAACAATTCTAAGCGGCCTCTTCTTCGACGGCCTTCTCAACGGCATTTATGTGCCGAGGCATTTATAGGTGCATTTATAGGTCTTATAAAGGCCCTCGCTCCAAGGCATTTATTGGAGGGCATTCAATAGAATAGAGCATTCAATGTCAAGTCACGGATCACGAAGAGAAAGAGACAGCAGAGGAAGTCCTAAGCGGCCTCTTCCTCTGTGGCCTTCCTCAACGGCCCTCCTTAACAATCCTAAGCGGCCTTCCATCTTAGGCGGCAATCCTAGGCGGCCTTCCTCAACGGCCATCCTAGGCGGCCTTTCTAGGCGGTCATCCTAGGCGCTTTGGTTTCAGACTCCAAATGCCACCACGACAATGACTCTCTATCGCATTTATGTGTCGGGGCTTTATGGTCTTATAAAGGCCACGTGCATTTATGGTTGCCATGATTGACTCCCTTTTTGGCCCCATGCATGCACGTTAATGTGTTCGGTAATAACTTCGGGACGTCTTCATCTTAGGCGGTCCCGAAAGCTTCTCCCAGCTAGGCGGCTCCCGAGCAATCCTAGGCGGCCCCCGACACTCCTATGACGGCGGCCCCAAGCGTTCCCAGGCGGCCACACCGGTCCCAAGCGGCCCCTATTTTCTACCACGAGCATCCTAGCCGGCCTCATGCGCGCATAGGTCCGAACAATCCCAGGCAGCCACAGTGATCCCAAGAGGCCCTTGGCGACTCCCGAGTAGTCCTAGGCGGCCCCGGCCTCAGTCGATAACGGCCTCACCGGACCTAAGTCCCCAGCGGCCCTTCCTTAGTGGCTTCCAACTCGGACACGCGGGGCCTACAGTGACTATTCACCACGTCATCTTCTGGATTAATAAATTATGGCTACTTACTTTAATGAGATAATTAAGTGGTCATCTGTCTCTGACAAGATGGCGCCTAAAGCTCTAATATTCCACTAAGAGGTAAGCTTTATCGAAAGTTATCATTCATCATAAAGTCTTGACAGGTGGCGGCATTTGGGCCTCACAGATGTCAGCCCTGACATTTCACCCACCAAAAGTACTCAGTCATCATGACACTTCAGCCACTCAGATTAAACGAGCTCCAAAAGTCATGGTCCATCATGAGGCCCCACGTGACTCATTCCCACTAGATGACAAAGATTCAAACTTCTCAAGCAAGCTACACAGAGTACAATGGTGAATAAGGAAGGTAAGAGGTAACTCAAAAAGGACTCAACACTCTCATTCTGGGCCTCTCACTCTTTCTCTTTCGAGCTTTCTCAAGCTCACGGTTGTTGCCCAGAGCACTAACTTGAGCGTCGAAGGGTCTCCATCGGAATACCCGGCCGTGGGACTTCTTGCAGGCTTTGAAGACAAAGGAAGGGCTCCGATATTTCTATGGGGGAACGGTCGACGCTCAAGGAGGCCGACTCAAAGTGACCGGGCATCAACACCTCGAAGTGTAATCATATTGACTTCATTTCCATGATTAGCTAATTAAAAATTGAATTGGTACTAGTGACAAAGGGAGTGCTAATCTAATCACATGCATCACCGTGTTGGAAAAATGGCACTGAATGTTGAAAATAAATTTCCCTGAAAACGAATCATTTGCAACTTCCTGGGCATTACCTGCATTACTGATGAAGCGGCAAAGCATGAAATAATAATAATAATAATAATAATAATAAATTTACATGAACACAGTTGACTCTTTAAACTGGATAAGTGACGCATATAAATATAACATAATGAATTAAACATGAAAACCGACAAGTTAACAGGCGTGGAGCAAGATCCATTAGGAGAAGATTTGGGCATTTGGCAATGAGGATTAGAAAACTAAGTTCAGAAGCTGGTTTTAACGGCGTGAGAGTTGTGGAGACGGAAGAACAATCTAGCATTCAGCAAGCAAATTAAAGCGAGTCCCCAGAGGAGTACGCGCCGACGGAGAAGCAGCATGCAGGAGTTTTTATGGACAGAAGAAAAACAAGAACTGGAATCCAAGATGTTGACGAGATTATTGTTATTATTATCATTATTATTTTTTTTAAAAAAAAAATAGCCGTTAGCGTTCGCGTTTGGGCCAAAAATATTTTGAATCCGCCGATCTTGGCGAACTTATGCTGCCAACCCACGCTACGCCTTCGGTCAAAGATGAGGAGGAGACGGGGTCAAGTCCAGATAACTTGGAATCAAATGACCCTCCGATGAGACCCGGACGGGGTCAACGCCGTGTGCAAGAAGGTTGACGTGGATGACACGCGTCGGAAATTTTGGGGGCAGGCAGCGATGAATCATTGCACGCGAGAATGAGGCAGCGAAGCATGGACGGCAGACAGCTCTTTAGCATCGCGCATCATATTTCAACGCGGGAACCGTCTAGGCACGCCGGAACCCAGCCCCACTGCTCGTGTCGAGAGCGTTCTTGACCGTCCGATCCAGATCAACGACCCAACCTGGCTCCAAGTGAAACAGCCTCCTTACGTCGAGGCCGGGCGACAACACGTCATTAAGCAAATGATGGAGACGGCTTCCGCTTGGAAGAACCGTCAACCGTGTCATATCGGTTGGAAATTTGTGGCCACAAGGAGGTCCTTTTTCAAAACGGTGTCATATGACGCTTAATATTAAAATAAAAATTAAAAATTAAAAAAAATAAAGTAAAGTAAAAAATATTATTAAAAATAATATTTTTAAAATTTATTATAGCAATCAAAATTCAAAAGTACTATTTAAAATGATGCTTAATATTTTTTTAAAAAAATAATATTTTTAAAATTTATTATTAATAATTAAAAAATATTATTTAAAATGACATTTTTAAAAAGCACCGCTTCTTCACGTGAGAAGAAGCTTTGTGCGAAAACAAGAAGTGAAAAAGGCTTATAATTCAAGTGGAGCTTTTTGGCTGTCATCGTAAACATAAAAAATATTATTTTTAATGATATTTTTTATTTAATTTTTTTTTTAATAAAATTTTTATCTTTTATGCTAATATTGTAAAATCGACGTTGTTTGATGCCGATTTTAAAAAGTACTCCGTAAGGGGTGCGTGCAAAACCTTTTTTTTTTTTGTCATGGATGGTTATGTCTTATTATTACGGAAGGTTGGATGGTTTGGGCCAATCCAAAAGGACAAGATTGCAAGGTCTTGGATTCTTCTACTTTGGCATGGTGATGAGTCCAATGAGGAATATCCATTAATTGTACTTCACACTCAGAATTTTTATATATAGCATCAAGTATAAGAATGATTAACTGCCATTGCTCAAGACAAAAATGAACAATTTATAGTCAACAATACGAGTTTGGCTATCTTAATTGTGTTTTTCTCTTCCACTCTTTTCAATGTTAATTGAATAGGCTTTATTGGTGTGATTGGGATTTGTCAGTGGAGAAGAGAAGTGCGATTGCCGTTTGGAGTTCAGGGTCGACAAAAGGGTTCATCGCCATAATTAGGCTGGCGGTGGGAATAGGATGAGGCATTGGGTGGTGGCAAGAAGGCAAGGCCTTGTCAGAAAAGTTGGTGTAGGGTTGGCAATTGGTTGTTTGATCGCATGGCCTGCGCTTGACTTGATCTTAGACTCAATAAGTCCCGGTTGATTTTAAATAGGAGCACAGGTATAAGATGAAAATTAATTTTAAGTTGAGACAGAACATCCTTAGGCTTCCTTAGTCCTGACGTAAGGTGCTAAACTTTTGAACCAACTGGGCACCCATATCAAAGCTCTAGCCCTGAATCAAGGGCTCAAGTCAAGGTTGTATGAAATGAGTGAGTTTGAATGAGCTTCAGCATGAGTTTGACCTATCTCAACTAAATTAAGCTGAAGTCTAACTAGAAAGCATAAGCAAGTTTTTGAAGTTTTAGATTAAATAGATTATAATAAACTGCAAGCAAACATCTATTCAAAGCTTTGTACATTGTAGATGTTTAAGTCCACCAAAATTTCCTTCTTGTCTGAGACTGGTTTGCATCGGTAGTAAGTAATTTTTTTGGTTTTTTTGATAACAAAAAAATGGTTTATGATTTCACAAAGATAATCTCTTGTCCATCCGCAAAGGTAATCTATACAAGTTGTTGAGAAAAGGATTATGTTCGGTAAACTTTTTCTCTTCTTGTTACTATTCAATTTGTTAGAAAGTCAACTACTTAGTTGGTTTCTCTATAAATATGGGAGCACTCAATCTTCTGAAAAGAGAGAGAGAGAGAGAGAGAGAGAGAGATATAGACATTCCTTAGGAAGTTTGATTGACTATCAATTCAGGCTATAACTATGGATGAATCGCTCTCCAAGATGATTCTAGAATTCTGATTCAAGCACATAATTGCTTTCAACGCAAACCAAGCCCCTTTAAAGAAAAATAAAGAGGTTGATAAATATATAGGTAATGCAAAAAAAAATGTGCTTCTTTCAGAGTCTCTTATCACTGCTTCTGCTTCAAATATTTCAGGATGAATCGACCTTAATATATCCTAGCTTTGAGGGCATCAAAAGAAATAAATTTTATATGAGATTCCACATGGTCATGCAGAATGAGGCAACGATTATGTAGAAAGATGCCTTAGATATCAGATATATTAGGTAATTTAAAACTAATCAAAATAGTGCATTCTTGAACTTGAGCTGGGTCGTCCTTGCTACCCATACTGGGTTGAAATCAGAGGTGGCTCTTCAAGAGATATTTACTGAATCACAAAAGGAAATCTCAGAGGATATGAAGCAATGGACATTGTAGAATACCAAAGGAGCCTATAAACTATGAATATGCACAAAATGCCAACTTAGTCCAATGTTTATTTGCTAGCATTGATTTTATCTGAACTTGTATCAATCATTTGACATGAGGATGACTGATGCTAAAATCGATTAACATGACAAATGAATATTAATCAGGACTGAAAATGAAAAGAAAGGTACAACTGAAGTAAATAGATAGCAGTGTCGATTTTGTTATTTGTGATAGAGTACACAAATGGAGGGAATGTTGGGCTTGGTGTGGTACTATCAAGGCTCATATTAGGCTAACTTGTATTATTTGGGTGTGAGTCTAAGGGTTGAGATTAAATTAAGTCATGGATGTACACGGGCTTGGGGATTAGTTTAATCTCATTGGGTTAGTCCATAGGAGTTTTTGTTGAGTCTGGGCCTGTCCCACTTGGTGGATGTATTTAAATCCTGATTTCTAGGATTTGGATAGAATAGAACAGATTCTTTCTTTCAAGATAAGTTTCTTCCTCATCATGGGGATCCTCCTTCAAGAATGAAGCCGACCGAGCTTCGTGGAACACTATCTCCTCTTTCCTCTGTTGGTTTTCTCCCAGCATCGCGTTATTGGGCTTTGTAGGTGGTTGGTACTCGGATCCGCTAGGAAGAACGCTGGGGAAGAAGGCTTCACGTGGAGAGACTTGGATTCGTACATAGAGCGGGTACGGTGGAGGGGAGGAGAAGTTCCAGCAGGAAGGTGGTGATTCGAACCCGAAACCAAGGGGTTTGAAGGTAAATGCATTACCACTGCATCAATCTGATTGTTGGCAATAAAGGATAAAAGCCCTAGGTACTTCTCCAGCAAGGTTGATCCCATTGTTGTTTTTTCAAGGACTAAACCCCAATAGTTGGTATTAGAGCCTAGTTCAAGAAGAAGTTATTTGGAGATCTTCAAAGGGCTACAAAATTTAGCAAGGCCTCATCAGGGTACTCTATATTTTCTAGAATATTTTGTGCTATTTTTGCTTGAGATCTGGCTATGGATAGTAGCATAAAAATAAATTTTAAAAAATTTGATGGGAAAAGAAGTTTCTCCATATGGAAAGTCTGGATAGAGGACCTCCTTGTGCAGCAGGTTTAAATCTGACTTTGGAGGAAAGGCTAGATGGGATGACAGATAAGTAGTGGATGTCATTGGAGAAGAAATCATATTTAGCAATCAAAGGATGTCTAGAAGATTCAACCCTTTATTCAGTGCTGGAGGAGAAGACAACGAAGGGACTCTGGTCAAAGTTGTAAGCCCTCTATATGGGGAAGTACATGTGCAACAAGTTGATATTGAAGAAGCGCCTCTACAGCCTTCAAATGTCAGAAGGTGGAGATGTGCTGGACCACATCCAGGTGTTCGACCAGATGAGCAATGAATTGCTGAATGTTGAGGTTAAAATGGAGGAGGAAGATAAGATACTTTTACTACTGTGTTCGCTGCCCATATCACATGACTCATTGGTCACAATGCTACTCTACAGAAAGAAAACATTGTTCTCTGAAGATATTGTCTTGGTGCTTCAGACAAATGAGTGAAGGGAGAAGATGACCAAGGAAGTTGTTCCCCATGAAGGTCTATCAGTTGAGGAAAGGTCAGGCAGAGGCAGACAGGAGCAAGCCTAGGGAACGGTTAAAGTTCAGGAAGGCTAAGTGCTACAAGTATGGTGAGGTAGGATATTTCAAGAGGGATTGTCTAAGAGAAAAAATCAGAGGAAAGAAAAAGAAGGATCTGAATCTGTGAGTACAGCTGCAGGCCAAGAGGTGGAAGATGATCTCTTGGTGGTATCAGATGGTCACAGGCACAGCACAGAGATATAGACCTTGGATTCGGCTTGTTCTCATCATTACACTCTCAACCGATCGTGGTTCAGCACTTACATAGAGGTTGATGAGGGGTGTGTGACTCTTGTAGATGATCACCCTTGCAAGGTGGCAGGGATTGGCACAGTGAGGGTGAGAATGTTTGATGGCATGGTGCGCACTCTTACCAGTGTGAAGTATGTCCCAAAACTCAAGAAAAATCTGATGTCACTGTGGTATCTGAAGCAGATTGGATACAACTTCAGCAATCATGCCATGAGTGGGGTTCTGAACATCTCCAATGGAGCTATGGTGGTGATGAGAGGGAGAAGGTTAGAGGGCTCTGTGGTGACCGAAAAATCTGAGGCAGTAGCTATGGAATAGAATTAGCATTACCGTCTAGGCCACAAGGGACATAGGGGGATGAAAGCACTGAGCAAAAGAGGGCCTATTTTTGGACATGAGTGGTCAATTCATGAAGATCCGTGAGCCATGTCAGATAAAAAAATAAAGAAGAGTGCAGTTCTTGGTCAGCACAGCTAAGAGTGCAGAACCCCTGGAGCTAGTATACATGGATGTCTAGGGATCAGCCCCAGTTTCTGCAAGTAATGGGGCTAGATACTTCTTGACTCTGATAGATAATTTCTCAAGGAAGCTATGAATCTACTACATGAAGGATAAATCAGAGATATTCACCAAGCTCAGAATCTGGAAGGCCAAGGTGAAGAAGGATCAAGGTATGAGTGTAAGTGTCTGAGGTCAAATAATGGCAAAAAATATATCAGCAGGGAGTTTCAGAGATTTTATGAGGAGTGGGACATCAAAAGGCACTTTTCGGTGATGAAAACTTCTTAACATGAAATGGTGGCTGAGAGGATGAACAGAACACTATTGAAATAAACAAGGTGCTTGAGGCTATAGGCAGGGCTTCCAAAGATATTCTGGGTTGATGCAGCAGGTGCAGCTAGCTACTTGGTCAATCGATCACTGCACATCAAGTTGGATGGAGGCATTCTAAAGGAGATATAGTCTGGAGGAAAGACAAGCCTGAACCATCTGAGGGTGTTTGGATGCATAGCATATGTGCATGTTGGTGCTGGGAAGCGAAGTAAGTTGGACGTCAAGTCAAAGAAGATGGTGTTCCTAGGTTACCCGCATGGAATCAAGGGGTATCGGCTATAGGACCCCTTAGAGAAGAAGGTTATCATCAGCAGGGATGTAACCTTCGATGAGAGCTCAATTCTCTAGAGCAAAGATGGTACAGATGCACAGCAGGAACTGCAGAAGGTAAAACACGATAATACTAGTCAGAT